>CM077171.1:33393476-33455074 GCA_039654105.1 Coreius guichenoti
TGAGTTAGTGTAATATGATAATTGGTGATGTTGTGATAGAGCAGGGTCTAAAGTCTAAAGCCCATTCACACCAAGAACGTTAACTATAATGATTAAGATAGTTCTAAACGTCGTTCTAAATGTAAAAGAATAGCAGAGTCAACTATAATGATAACGGCACAGAGAAACAATGATTTTTTTCCAGCTGATGAATGATAAAAACATTGATAGCCAATCAGAATCCATCCTGCTTTTAAGAGTTTGAGCATTTAAAGCGGCAGACAACAAAACAGCAGTGCGCAATTAGAATAAACAGAATGTTTTTGTCCGCTGATGTGGACACTAATATAGTTATCATTATAGTTATCGTTCTTGGTGTGAATGGGCCTTAAGACCACTAATGAAAATACTTTTTTTACATACACACACACACACACACACACACACACACACACACACACACACACACACACACACAGTGCAATATCTTAAAAGTCCCCCAGTCAATAATGTTATCCCTTAAAACACATCTTTGATCACCAAAATGAGATATTTTTTCTTCATGCCTTAAAATAGCTTGAATGTAACTCTACACCCTTGCTTTATTTAGTATACGTGGATTCATGAATAAGCAAAGTATCCCCGCCTCCACTCACTCACACCAGCTCAGAGATCCACTCGCTCAACTTTACTGTAGTAAATTTTGCACAATGGTATCGCTCTTTACAAAGTCAGACACATAACAGCAATTAATATGATTAGCCTTTTGCTTGACTATGTTATCAAACAGCTAATATGTGTTGCTAATGTTACACAAACCATATTCCCGTTCGCCATCTCAGTCTGCCTTCTAAAAATCAGCATATAGTTCATCATAACATCATAATATACATCATAAACATAATTCACCCGCTATATTGCTAAATTATTTTTTATATCAACAGAAACATATACCGGGATAACCTGGCTTCTCTTGAGACTCCCCTACTTCACAGCGGTCATAGTTAATGATATGCTAAAGCCCGCCCGCACATTAACGTGACTGGATACAAGGTAGTTTGTGACGTCAGAAACACCGTTGATTTCAAACCGCTTCTTTGAGACTGTCTTTGGTTCACTGCAGTTTTAAGGAGAAAATACTCAGAAATTATGTTGCCTTGTAAATTTGCACATGGTTTGTCTGAAAGCATATTAAAAACACCACATAGACATATAAACAAGATTTAAAAACTTAATTTTCACCACAGCGGGACTTCAAAGATTTACTTTACATCTTAACTTTTTTGTTGTAATTTTTTCAGAATCCTAAAACTTCCAAAACCTGTCAACCGTCATAGATAACACTTTACAGAGTAAATTAGACATGGAGGTCATTACTGTTGTAATTTCTGTAAAGTCGTTTGTCATAGCTAAAATTATTACAGTAATAACATCAGTGTGTAATTTCAAGAATACTTCTGTACAAACACACTACCATGAACCCAGTAATATAAAGTGTGACCTCATATATTACAAGAGTTAAAATAATAGGCTATTCCAGCCTCGACGGGTTGTTGTTAGCATAATTGACGAGATGTTTTATGGTTAGCATGAGGTGATGTGTTATTTGTCTTGATGTCAGCGGCGTAAAGGCCTTTCTCCCTGATAAGCCCAACAGCACAAGGTTAAGCAGTGGAGAGGGCACCGCTCTAATTCCCCTCTCGGCAGGGAAGATTGACAGCCCGTTTCACTCCATGTCCTCGGCAGTGTTTTCGGGCAGAGCGTACAGGCAGATATACGCAGTGATTTGTGTTCCCACTCATGCCGCTAGTCCTGTTTACAACCACTGACTCTCCCCCCAAGCTCGCTAAATAGCATCGCTATGTGTGCGTGTACGTGTGTTTAGCAGAGAAAGGAGGACATTAATTTGCTTTATCATCTCACCCCGCCTCAGTCTCCACTCTCAGCCTGCCCTCGCTCCTTAATAAATGGCTTGTGTTGAAGAATTGAATTTAAACCAGGGCCATCCAGCATATTTCTGTGCGAAGAGGAGGAGAGAGAGGGAGAAAGAGGGGGAGTGAGGCACATCAATAAAGTCGACAGCATTTAAGAGGCAGACAACCTTTACAAAAGAGCGTGCCCGCTTAACGGCCTGACATTGGTGCTCGTAAAACAGCGTGGCAAGCGAGCACTGCCACAAGGCAACGGCCCATGAGACGCTGCCGTTTAAAGTCATAACACACAGCAGAAGCGAGAGTGGAATGAAAAGACACAATCAGAAAGGTGCATGACTGCTGAATGTGTCTGGACATAAAAACCACCTGCTAGAGAGTCAACACCACATGACCTGAGAATGTGGAACATACAACTGAATAGAGTTACTTCAAATACCAGTCCTGTACAGGGAAAGTCCAGGGAGTGTTGTAACACCATCAGTTGGAAATACTGCTACTGCTAAAATACTGTTCATGTCCACCCCTCCTAAAGAGAAAAAAAAAAAAGGAAAAAATCTGAGCTAACCATGTGTTTATCACTTGATTTGCAATCATGTTAAGGGATGTTAAATAAGAGAATTTGTAATTTGTATTTCAATCAGCAGGTTGATTCGATATAAATCATCTACATGTTTTAACATCGACTTGTTGAAGGAAAATCTCACAGTCCAAAAAACAAGTGAACTACCTACATAGGCAGCATTTTAAAGTATCACAGGCAACTTAAATACTGTATGCTGACTCCAAAGATACCACAATTCTTAATAAATTAAGTCAGAATCGCAGCATCCTATAAATTGAGAAGCTTGAGAACGCAATCCCAGAATGTATTGCAACAAGCTCAGTGAAAATATAAAGAGAGAGAAATACTTATAATATAATAATAATAATAATAATAATAATAAACATTTATTTGTATAGCACTTTTCATACATGAAAGGCAACTCAAAGTGCTTCACAAGCATAAAAACAAATAATAGGAATACAAATTCACACAAAGTCAATATAAAAAGATTTAACAACAGAAAGGTTCAAAATGTAAAATAAAGAAATTGGCAATACAATGTCACCTCAATATCAATGATAAAACTGACAAAACATAAATAGAAAATGAAAAACAAAATTATATATATATAAACTTCACAACATATTGTTATACTGATAAGCAACTTTGAAAAGATATGTCTTAACCCACCTTTTAAAAATATTAATGCTTGGAGCCTCTTTCACTTCATTTGGTAGAGAATTCCAAATATTTGGAGCATAGTGGCTTAAAGAAGTACCACCAGATCGTTTATGAATTACTGTATAATGTGCCAGAAGATTAGCGCTAGAGGATCTCAAACTACGATTTGGAACGTATCTTGAGAGACAGTCTGAAATGTATAAAGGTGCCAGATTATGCAGTGTTTTATAAACCAATAAAATAACCTTAAAATCAATCTTTTGATGAACTGGTAACCAATGCAGTGCTATTAAAACCGGTGTAATATGCTCTCTCCTTTTTAATTTCATTAGTACTCTGGCTGCTGCATTTTGTATCAGTTGTAACTTCGCTATAGAACCCTTAGGTAAGCCAGTGTATATAGCATTACAATAATCAAGATGGGAAGATAAAAGCATGAATGAGTTTTTTAGCATCATTCAGGGATAAAAAATAACTGATTGATAATTAATAATTATCATTATTAATCAAAGTAATGTTAATATATAAATAAACTGATAATTGTTCATTGCTAATTCATGTTTGCTTGTAATATATGAATGTTAATGTATACAACTATACAAAATGTTAAAAATGTATTAATATGCACGTTCAAAGTTTTGGGCTCAGTAAGGGATTTTGTTTTTTTGATAGAAATAGAATACATAATTGATTACAGAAATTGATACAAAATGTATTGTTACAAAAGATTTCTATTTCAAATAAATAAATTGAACTTTCTATTTTGTTACCACAAAGAAATTAAGCAGAAAAAACTGTTCAACATTGATGATAATAATAATAAATGTTTCTTGAGCAGCAAATCATCATATTATAATGATTTCTGAAGGATCATGTGACACTGAAGACTGGAGTAAGGATGCTGAAAATTGATGCTTTGCCATTACCCAAAAAATTATATTTTAAAATATATTCAAATAGAAATTTGTTATTTTAAATTGTAATTATATTTCATTTTGTATTGTATTTTTGCATAAAAGACGAAAAACATCTTACTGACCCCACACTGTTGAATGGATGTGTACTTTGAAATGAACATTAATAAAGAGTAATAAATGCTATAAAATGGTTATTAATTGTTAGTTCATGTTAACTATAGGATTAACTAATGTTAACATACCAGTTCAGTCACTTTTGGGTGATCTTTCTAGTCAGGTTGCTGCCTTAGAAGGCAGTTTCACGTTTAGGTAGTCAGCAGCAAGAAAGCTCACTAGGTTTTGGAACAGAGCTAATTTGCTACAACTCTCCGGTCTTCCCCTTCTGAATGTGCACGCCTGTTAAAAGAGGGAACGCATGTAGGGAAATGAGAATGAGAGGGAATAGAGAAAAGACCAACGGCAGCATTCCCGCACAGCCCGATTTATATACAAGCTCCCACAGACAACAGATGGCATATTAGAGAGAGAGTCTGTATTTACCTCTCAGCTTTGCTTTTATTTACACCCATTTGAACACACAATTACATGTGTATCTGCTCAGGAGGGGTTACATGACCCCCCCCCCCCTCCTCTCGTCTCCTCTCCTCTCCTCTCCTAGAGCTCTCTCTCTCTCTCTCTCTCTCTCTCTCTCTTTCTCTCTTTCTCACCCTGCTCTCATTCTTAAAAGGGAGTAAATGAAGAAGGGAATCCAATAGGAATCGGCTAGTGCATCTCCCCTAATTCCACATGCAGATTTATGCAAATCCATGCGCAAGCAGACACTGACCTCAGATCGCCAGACGCAAATGCTGTAAATATCAGGTTTTTTTCCTCTCATTTTTAAAATCAGTCTTCTGCCTCAGCACCTGCCGAAGTTAAAGAGAGGACACTGAAAAAAAAGCATTCAGGAGATTTTCTCATTAATATGCAAATGCAGGCAATCAGATTCTTGGGTTGGATTGAATTAATCTCTGCCACCCCCTTCGCTTGTGCTGTAATCACAAATTACAGACAGGCATCTGACAGACAGCTAAGGCCTCGGATGCTGGCAGACGGGCCTTTTACCTCAAGGGGAATAGTCGAATAAACTCAAACGGTCAGCTGGAAAAAAGTGCGGCGGCACTTAGGCGATCAGTTCCGCCGGGACTCTGTTTTATTTTCGACTTCAATCTTATTCACCGTAGTCTAATCATGAAGTACCTGCAGTCAGACGGCAGAGTTTTAATACACTTACAGCACAACACAGAGCTGGAATCACAAACGTCACAGTAAATTGGATTAGAAAGTTAGCAGGCAGACAGTGAGTCCTTCAACAAGGTCTTCATTTTCTTTTGAAATTCGTCATGCTTTAAAGTCTACTAAACTCACTTTCACTTACCTGAAGTGCACCATGCACATAAAGTAACAACCCTTCGGATGAAGTTTAATGACATGACAAGCCTCCAAGTATTGACTTGGACAACATGTAGTAAACTAAAACATTCCCTACATAACTTATCTACATTCTTACCTTGTTTACAGGAGAATATGACACATGGACCCATAAAAAAAGCAGTTCGCACGCTGAGTCTGAAGAAAGATACGGGACCCGCAGCGAGCCGAGAGTCTTCAGTCACTGCCGACGCGAGCAGCAGCCGCACACCTGTCGTGCCAGCGTGAGCGACGCAGCGGCCCAAGCTTCGTTAGGGTGACAGAGAGAGGTGGCGAGCAGGCGTAATGGCATCATTTTCAACCGAAAACACAAAGAGACAGACAGCACTCTCATCTAACGAGGAACATTTCAGAGCTATCCGCCAGGACGCTGCAAGGTCACCTCGCCGGATACAAAGCTCGCTGGGATGAGACACGGGCAAATACATAAAACAGGAAATGAGGAAAAGGAGCATCTCAGAGAGCAAACATGTAAGATGTAGGCAGTAAAGATTTCATTACCAGACGCTCTCAGTCCTTGGCTGGAGAACTTTAAATCAGTCTCTCAGGGTTCACTGGTGAGTAGAGTCGTACAGAAGTCTAGACAAAGATGTGGAGAAAAGGTCATGCTTTAGATCACAATACAAAACTTATTATATTAAGGCCATGGTGTGCGATAAAAAGTTATTCCAAGTAAGTGAACATATATTGTGTGCAGTGACATTTTATTATGTAATATATCCCACAGTTAGCTATGTTGCATAACACCTTTGTGACTGGCATCTTCCAGAAAGCAGAAGCTCCTTATATTGTAGTAAAAGAGAACATTCATTGTATGAATTTTGGTCAATACAACTAAAGTAAGTTTTACTGATCAAAAATCCATAAATTGGTTGTTATGGGGAGCTAAATATAAGCTGACTAATATCACTGAATGAATTTTATGACATGAAATGTACAGAAATGTAAAGACAGCACTTCAGATAAAACAATTTTTTTGCACAAAATCATGAATTAGATGCATTTTATCCATGAAGCAGGTGGACAAAATGCATATCTCCTCCAGCTTTTTTAATACAATATTAGAACACACACATATATATATATATATATATATATATATATATATATATAAAAATACACACACACACGCACACAATACAATATATTAAAAATTGCATCACTCATTTATTATTTATTATTAAATTAAAGGGTTCCTGTGAATCATAACGCAGAAAGTAGACAATGTCATTGTACTAAAAGCATTTTGTGACATGCTAAATCATTGAAAGAAATGTACAGAAAACATTTTGGTGAAAAAAGGCATTTTGTGATCCAGAAAACCCTTTTGTGGGTAAAATACATACAGTGGTGGTCAGAATTATTGGCACCCCTGGTAAATATGATCAAATATGGCTGTAAAAAATAAATCTGCATTTTGTTATCCTTTTGATCTTTTATTCAAAAAATTCACAAAAATCTAAACTTTCATTGAAGTAAAAGAATTGAAAGTGGGGGGTAAATCACATTATGAAATAAATGCTTTTCTCCAAAACACGTTGGCCACAATTATTGGCACCCCTAGAATTTTTATGAGTAAAATATCTCTGAAGTATATTCCCATTAATATTTACATTTTTTAGCACACCAGGGTGACTAGGAGCATGAAAATGTCCAGCTATGATGTCTTGTTTCACAGGAGTATAAATATGAGGAAACACAAAGGCCAAATTCCCTTAATCATTCATCACAATGAGTAAAACCAAGAATATAGTTCTGATGTGCAGCAAAAGAGTGTTGAGCTTCACAAAATAGAAAGTGACTGCAAGAAAATAGCTAAAGCATTGAAAATTCCCATTTCCACCATCAGGGCAATAATTAAGAAGTTCCAATCAACTAAAGAAGTTACAAATCTGCCTCGAATCTGCCTGGAATCTGCCTGACGTGTGTCTATATTGTCTTATATGCACGGCGAGGAGGAAAGTTTGAGTGGACAAAGACTCTCCAAGGATCACAGATAGAGAATTGCAGAGAGGAGTTGAGTCTTGGGGTCAGAAAGCCAAAAAAAAAAAAAAAAAAATCAAACAGCCCCTACATCACCACATGTTGTTTGGGAGGGATTCAAGAAAAATCCTTCTCGCTCATCCAGAAACAAACTCCAGCATATTCAGTTGTCAGACACGACTGGAACTTCAAAAGGGACCTGGTTCTATGATCAGATGAAACTATAAAAAGAGCTTTTTGGCAGCAAATCCACCAGATGGGTTTGGTGCAAACAGGGATAAAAAGTACCCCATGCCCACGGTTAAAAATACCGCTGGATCTTTAATGTTGTGGGCCTATTTTTTTGCTGGAGGTCCTGGACATCTTGTTCAGATACATGGTATAATGGATTCTAGCAAATACTAGCAGATAAAAAATCAAAAGCTGATGGCCTCTGCTAGAAATCTTATAATGGGCCGTGGTTGGATCTTCCATCAGGACAACGATCCAAAACAAACATCAAAATCAACACACAAATGTGTCACTGAACACAAAATGAAGCTTCTGCCATGACCATCCCAGTCCCCTGACCTGAACCCTATAGAAAATGAGTGGGGTGAACTGAAGAGAAGAAGCACCAACATGGAGCTGGGAATCTGAAGGATCTGGAGAGATTCTGTATGGAGGAATGGTCTCTGATCTCTTGTCAGGTGTTCTCCAAACTCATCAGGGATTATAGGAGAAGACTCAGAGCTGTTATCTTGGGAAAAGGAGGTTGCAAAAAGTATTTAATAAAAGGGTGCCAATAATTGTGTTTTGGAGAAAAGCATTTATTTCATAATGTGATTTACCCCCCACTTTCAATTCTTTTACTTCAATGAAAGTTTAGATTCTTGTGAATTTTTTGAAAAAAAGATCAAAGGGATAAACAATGCAGATTTATTTTTTACAGCCATATTTGATCATATTTACCAGGGGTGCCAATAATTCTGACCACCACTGTATCTCATTCAAAGGTTGGGGGTTTGGTGAAATATTTTTACTGACATGCTGGGTGCATTTTGTTCATGAAATGGTTTTCTGTTACCCACAAAATAAAAAATGTATTAACCCTTATGTGCACAAAATGTCCCAAACTTCCAAAAAGTTCCTTACATTTCTGGATTCGCCCATGAATTGCTGACCACTGTTACCTGCTTTTGTATTTCTGTGTATGAAATGCATTAAAGTGTATGCATTTTGTCACAAAACACTGCATCTAGTCAACGAAATTAGTAAGGTTACACTTTACACCCCCATAAATCACTTTAAAGGAAAATGTGATTCACATATGGAGACTGAAAAACATTTACTCACCCTTCATGTTGTTCCAACTCCTGACAGTAGAAGTCACCATCCACTTTTGTTGTATGGAAAAGAGCTGCTAAGACGTTTGGCCTAACAAATAAAATAATCAGGGTGAGTAATTGATGACAAATTTCATTTTTGGTTGAACTAATCCTTTATTTCCTCCCATTGAGAGAATGACGCGCATTCAAAAACCGTTAACATCCACAGCTAATTGTCTCTCTTTCTGCATTCATGGCATAGCACTCATGGCACTGTTTGGACTGTTGAAGCCTGTTACGAGATGACTAAGACCCAAAACCCTCTGATTTGCTGATGGCTTCTGTAGGAAGGCCAACCAGTTGGAGTGGAAAAGGAAATGACGTGCTGTACAAAAAGTTAATGCGTAATCCAAAAATGTGACAGCTTCTTTCTTGTCTGCTTCTGTCATCTGTTCCTTCTATTCGTATCTTCCTCTGGACCTACAGTGTAAAATGTTCTCCTGCCTCAAGCATAGATAAACACGAATAGCCGCCTCAAGCGTGTGTGTGCTAAGCATTTTTAAAACATTGTCATTGTTAGACTACTGTCACACTGCCATTTTCAGCCATCGTCACCTGGCAACATGGTTAAGCCAGACTTAAGGAAGATATGGTTAAAAGACATTGAGTATTATCAGCTTAGAGGAACACTGGCACATTTCCCCATCCGTTCTGATGTTTCTTGTAGGATGATATCCTTCCTTTTTCCCCCATTTTCCCTCACAAATCAGAAATCTACTGCACAAACATTTGTCTTCTTTTATCCTCTTTAAGCTTCTTTTTAACACAACATATTCGTCCACAGCTCATCTCTAAACTTTCTTTCCACCCCCTTTTTCCTCTTTCCTATTCTTTTCACTCTCTCAATGTCTCTTTTTTTAAATTGCTCGCAGCTCTGAAGCCCCTAAAAAATCATCTGCCGCTTGCTCCTGATATTATATCATAATTAGCAGGGGTCCAGGCTGGCACGCTGCTCGCTAACAGATGGCACGCTAATTCTATTAGCATGTGAGGGACTGGCCGAGCAGCTTTTAGCCCTGGACGCTACAGTATCGACCTTCAACCGCAGGGAACCACGGCGACTGGCCAGCACTGTCACCATGGGCAACACAGTCTGAGAAGTCCTGCAGCTGCAGCAGGCGTTTTCTCTTTTTCTTTGCGTCACATACATTTTCTCTCTCTCTCTCTCTCTCTCTCTCTCTCTCTCTGAGTTTAATAGCCCTGCAGGATACAGTATATCCAAAACCGTTCATATGTAAGGTGTTGTTTATCAGAGAATGGATACACATTGTAGTTTTGCACTTACGTGAATAGGGTTCTCCAACCTTATATAGCGTCAAACTGAACGATGTAACTTCAGACAGCTGTGGTTCAGACAGCACACACTCTTCAGGAGCTTGGTCAGTGTCAGCACACCGGTAAACACCATCATTTTTTGGTCCTTTAGCCACTTTTATCGATAGGAAAAGTATAGAGAGGAGCAGAAATCACTGGGCGCTCATGGCGGAGCGGGATGGGGAAATGAAGTGAACCGCATTTTAGCTCAATCCTCCAATTAGCTGATAGTGACTGTAAAGTGGACTTCAACCATGCAATTCAACCAATTGCAAATCACAGGGAGACTATACTGTATTTTTAGTAGGTGTATCAAAAAGTACATTCATATATCTTCACAGGAAGTAAAAAAGGGAAATATACCTACCAGTCATTAGCTACTCATCATCTGAGTATACGCCAAGATGTTTTTCTAAAATAAATACGATGGAAGAAAACACGTTACAATATCAATATATTCAAAATAAAATACAGTTGAATAAATATACAGTTGTGGTCAGAATTATTGGCACCCCTGGTAAATATGATCAAAGATGGCTGTAAAAATAAATCTCCATTGTTTATCCCTTTTGATCTTTCATTAAAAAAATGTAACCTTTCATTGAAGTAAAAGAATTAAAAGTGGGGGGAAAATCTCATTATGAAATAAATGTTTTGCTCCAAAACACGTTTTGGCAATTTTTGGCACCCTTTTATTAAATACTGATGAGTGCACTCTGATGAGTTTGGAGAACACCTGACAAGAGATCAGAGACCATTCCTCCATACAGAATCTCTCCAGATCCTTCAGATTCCCAGCTCCATGTTGGTGCTTCTTCTCTTCAGTTCACCCCACTCATTTTCTATAGGGTTCAGGTCAGGGGACTGGGATGGTCATGGCAGAAGCTTCATTTTGTGCTTAGTGACATATTTGTGTGTTGATTTTGATGTTTGTTTTGGAACGTTGTCCATGAACCACTGCCCATTTTAAGATTTCTAGCAGAGGCCGTCAGGTTTTGATTTTTTATCTGTTAGTATTTGCTAGAATCCATGATACCATGTATCTGAACAAGATGTCCAGGACCTCCAGCAAAAAAATAGGTCCACAACATTAAAGATCCAGCAGTATATTTAACCGTAGACATGGGGTACTTTTTATCCCTGTTTGCACCGAACCCATCTGGTGGGTTTGCTGCCAAAAACCTCTTTTTTTTTAGTTTCATCTGATCATAGAACCAGGTCCCTTTTGAAGTTCCAGTCCTGTCTGACAACTGAATGTGCTGGAGTTTGTTTTTGGATGAGCGAGGATGATTTTTCTTGAAACCCTGCCAAACAACATGTGGTGATGTAGGGGTTGTTGGATTTTTTTTTTAGGCTTTCTGACCGCAAGACTCAACTAATCTTTGCAATTCTGATCATTGGAGAGTCTTTGGCCACTCAAACTTTCCTCCTTGCCTTGCATTAAGACAATATAGACACACGTCCTCTTCCAGGCAGATTCGTAACATCTTTAGTTGATTGGAACTTCTTAATTATTGCCCTGATGGTGGAAATGGGGATTTCTGTCACATGTCTGTCTAGTCCTGTGTAGCACATGTGGTGTGTTTGTCATGTTTTGGTATGATGTCATGTCTCTGGTCTCTTGTCACCCCGCCCATCTTGTTATCTGGTTATTATTTAATTGGCCCCACCTGTTTTCCCTCATCTCCTGCTTAATTTGTTACCCTTATAGTCTCCTCGTGTCTGCAGTCCTGTGCTGGATTGTTGTCTTATGTTTGATGTCTTCTGTTCCCTGTCATGCTTCACATTCCTGCTGCTAGTGTTTAGTTTATGTTAAGTTTGGTTTTCCCCCTCGTGGGTATTTTGTTTGTGTTTGCTTTGTTATTATTTAATAAAGAACCACCTTCTTCCTGCAACTGAGTCCTCGCTCACTTTATACTTACCCTCACCTGACATAACGATCCAGCCAAATGAGGACTCAGCGGAGGAAGGACCCGACAGCAGTGTTCCCTAGCCCGGAGACAGTCAGAGAGACTGCTGTCGACCGGGAGATTGACCCCGTCAGTCCGGACATGGCCAGGAGGGCTGTGCTGGGATTCTATGTGGTGGCGGTCCTGCGTGCTTGGGAGGAGCACAGGGCTTCCTCCAGTCCTTTTTGCACTTCAGAGGTCGTCCTGGAGGATGTTCCAGAGCTGCCGAAATGCATTGCCCTGCCGTGGCCTGCCCGCGACCAGCGTCCGGTGATGGCTCCAGCCCGCGACCAGCGTCCGGTGATGGCTCCAGTTTCGAGTCCAGAGAGGAGTCTGCCTGAACTGTGCGTGCCGCCCTGGCCCCCTGAACTTTGTGTCCCGCCCTGGTCTGTCCTTCCCTGGTCCTTTCTAGGACGTTCCGGCCGGTTCTACCTACTTTGTCTGTTCCCCTATTATTTTTTTATTTTATTTTTTTTCCTGTGTTTTTGTTTCCTGGTGGAGCGTCTGGTAGCCGCTTCGTAGGGAGGGGGTAATGTCACATGTCTGTCTAGTCCTGTGTAGCACATGTGGTGTGTTTGTCATGTTTTGGTATGATGTCATGTCTCTGGTCTCTTGTCACCCCGTCCATCTTGTTATCTGGTTATTGTTTAATTGGCCCAACCTGTTTTCCCTCATCTCCTGCTTAATTTGTTACCCTTATAGTCTCCTCGTGACTGCAGTCCTGTGCTGGATCGTTGTCTTATGTTTGATGTCTTCTGTTCCCTGTCATGCTTCACATTCCTGCTCCTAGTGTTTAGTTTATGTTAAGTTTGGTTTTCCCCCTCGTGGGTATTTTGTTTGCTTTATTTAATAAAGAACCACCATCTTCCTGCAATTGAGTTCTCGCTCACTTTATACTTACCTGACAATTTCAATGCTTTAGTTGTTTTCTTACAGTCACTTTCTATTTTGTGAAGCTCAACAATCTTGAGCTGCACATCAGAACTATATTCTTTGGTTTTACTCATTGTGATGAATGATTAAGTGAATTTGGCCTTTGTGTTTCCTCATATTTATACTCCTGTGAAACAGGAAGTCATAGCCAGACAATTTCATGCTCCTAGTCACCCTGGTGTTTTTTTTTTTTCTAGGGGTGCCAATAATTGTGGTTTCATAATGTGATTGTCACTCAATAACATCATAAACAGTATTTCAAATGCATTGAGCAGCTGTATTCTCAACAGGGTTGCAAAAAGAACAACAGCATGGTAAACCCATGAGTAAACAAGACAAAGCTTAAGACAACTATCCTTTGGGTGTAATGGAGCAGATCAGTAACTGCGTCAGAGACTGGTTTAGGTCTCAATTCACTTTTAAAGGTAGGTTAGGCAATTTCCAGAGAGGCTAGCTTTGAAAGCATGAGATCCAATCCTCCCCTCAGAGCGTCTCCAAAGCCACGCCTCCTTCAAAACACATGAACGCACACAGTAAGGAGAAAACAAAAGCATCACGAGAGACGACGTTTGGACCGAATGCAATGATTGGACGAAAAACATTTTATTGTCCTACACCTGCCATAGATGATATAAATACATTTAGACCACTTAACTTAGTGATTGCTATCAGGATGTGAAGAGCCTTTCAAAAATGTTTCTGGAACAAATCGCCTACCCTGCCTTTAAGTTGTCCATGGTCGCGAAAAATGTTTTGAGTCACAAATTGATAAAGGATTCAGTGGACAAACACTGAATCTTTACTCTTCAATTGATTGAGTCTATGCCTATTTGACATTAGCAGTTTACAGAAACACAACAAAGAAGTAATAGATCTTGTTCTCTTATACAATCAGATTGTTTGATATGAGGTAGACTTGAATCCTGAAGCAGAAAGGAAGACTATCATATTAGAGAGGGTAACATTTCAGCAATAAAAATGAAATAAATAAGAGCCTCTCCTCGAGGACTAGCTGACACTAAAGCTTCAACTTGATCTGCCAAGCAGAGGGAGTTATTTAAACGAAAGCTAACAACATCCACAGCAAATGGCTCAGCTTAAGCTGAACAGGCCATTTGCAATGACATGGTAAGTAAGCGGTAATAGTTCTTGAAATTCAGACTTTTAACATATAACTGAGTGTTAATCCAGGCAGCTTTAATAGAGCTATAGACTTTAGTCAGGGTAGCGCCATAATTAGAAGTAGAGAATATTCAATGGATTGTACAGTTGTTTGACATACCAATCCGATGAAACATCTTTCCAAGAAAAAAATTTCACTAGACAAAAACTCCATAAACAGTTTCGAAAGTTGTGGGTTTTAAAAATTACATGTGATTTTGGACCTTTATACAGTGGCAAGCATCCATCTAAAGTTAAATATGGTATCTACACTGATTAAGGAGGTAAATACTATGCATAATAATAATAATAATAATAATAATAATAATAATATTGCATATTAATAATATTGAATAATAGTGCATACTGTCATTAAAGCAAAAGAAGGATGTCCCAAATAATAATTTGACATCCCTAAATACTAATACATTCTGAAATCTTTTAAACATTTCCCTCAAATTGCTATGCTGATAATATTGTAATGACAAATTGCATCAATAATAATTTAAAATGGACTTTTGGACATCACTGTACATAATTGTGCATTGAAAAATTGATAAAACATGATGAAATGTATCTAGTACCAAAGAAAAAATAACTATTACGTATGTGCCAGAAGCAAAATACTTTATTCAAATAATTAGCAAACAATTAATTCAAGCAATCTTTTTAATAGACATATCTAACTTCCCACATCTGTTTGTATCCGAAGATGTCATTGCAACAGATACTGTACATATACAAACAATGGCTTCACTGCACACTCCTCATAAATATAATGAAACATTTAACTTATTACTGCTGAAGCCTGGAAAGATATGCTTTTCCAGTTGTTACAGGATTCATGAGTTACACATGTCCTTGAGTATCTGAAAGGCATCTCACTTTCATAGATTTACAGTACAAACAGCTGCTTATGCTAGTGCCTCAGTATAACCCCCTAACCCTGAAGGACTCCATCACTTTCCATTTACTTTTCACTTTCACCTTCTCCCTCCGTCCCTCCCTCCCTTTTTTCTGTTTCCCTCCTTCCTCTTTTGGCGCATCATATCTAGCTAAAGAATAAACCATTTTCCTATGCAGTCTCTCAATAACTCATATATGCAACTGAAAATAGCCTACAATACGCACTGACCATCTGGGTCTGCAAAACTACATATTATCCAAATCAAATAGTCAGTGGGTTCCCTGAATGACTAGTTGACTAATTGGTATTAGTGAAGTTCTGTAAAAACACACGAGCAGTCTTCTGCCTCTCACTTGCCCCTTTCCACCATTTTTCTTGATTCTTTGTCTTTCCTGAGCTGTGATACGTCTATCCATTCTCATAAAGTTCTACATCTGTCCTTGAGGATTCATATCCCTCTTTTTCTCCGCTTATTTTCTCCTCCACCAGATCACAATTCAATTCTCTCTATCCTCTGGACTCCATTCGTAGTTGAGTCTGACTCCCTCGGCCCAGACCTCCGTCTGTCTATCTCCCTCTCTCTCGTTTTCTCATCTAATCATCCTTCTCTCTTCCTCTATATTTACATAGTGGGGTGAACGGGGTGGAGGCGCTTACAAAATGCTTCTCCCTGTAATATCCTTTTTTCAGACCTTTTTCTTCCTCCCATCTGTGTCTTGCGGTTGGTAGCGCAGAGCAAACACAGCCTGTTATTATGGCACGCTAGGTGGGCAAATATCATCAGCCCACTGCCATGGCTATTTTTACACATCAATATTAACAGAGACCACAGAGAGTAGCAAAGCACTCTGGGAAAATTAGACCCCCGGCAGAGGTCTAGCCATGGGGGGAGTTGTAATTGTGGATACATACTTATAAAAACGTATGCTGACATACAGCTAATGCCCATGTGAAAACAGCTTCACCTTCTGAAACACCATTAAAGTGCATCACTGTGTCAATCAGTGTCATATTACTATGGTTAGTGAAGCTTTAGTACAAATATGTAACTTAAACAATGCAAAAGAACTGGAGATGTGCATTTTCAGCAGTTTTTGTCCTTGTTAGGTGTGCGTCCTGATGTAAAATCCTTATGTCTCATTACTAAAACTGAGATTCAACCTAGACAGTATAGAATAGGAGCAAACAAGCCCATTCATTGTTCACTTTACCATAAACAAGACCCAGCTGGCTTAATTTGAGGGGTCTATGTAAATTTGTACCATCTTTTAATTTAAAGAGTGACTCATTCCTACATATTTGCAACCTGTAACACTGTAAATCACAGTAAACACACCCAAGCCGAACCAAACCGGAGGAGACCGGCGTAACGAGAATAAATAACTTATAAAAAGTTCACGGCACACCTGGAACTCTGCTGAGTAAGCGATCTGAGTCCTCTCAGCAGCATTAAACCCTGGACCATTACAAGCTTGTTTCCTTTCACATCGAAAACTCTTTCAGCCAGAACCCATTGGCTGGCTGCTTGGACTGGGAAAGAGCAATCTTATTACAAAGAAGACAAATCTCGGCGCAGAAAAGCACTACTGTATGTCATCGACTGTAGATCCAATCGGCCTGGAGCAGTCAGTCATGAGGATTAGTGTTGTTATTCTCATTTTTGGAAGTTGAAGAGCACTGCCTGTTTAAAGAGAAAGAAAGAGAAAGAGAGAAAGAGAAAGAGAAAGAGAAAGAGAAAGAGAAAGAGAAAGAGAAAGAGAAAGAGAAAGAGAAAGAGAAAGAGAAAGAGAAAGAGAAAGAGAGAGAGAGAGAGAGAGAGAGAGAGAGAGAGAGAGAGAGAGAGAGAGAGAGAACAAGACCTGCTCCGTGATTTTTAATCGTTTTGACCCAGAAAGGCATTTTATGTTTCTGCTGTAAACAATTGTTAGATACACGTTGTCTCTTATGCTCACCAAGGCTGCATTTTTCTTTTTGTTCAAAAATACAGTAAAAACTGTAATATTGTGAAGTATTATTAACTGTTTTCTATTTTAATGTATTTTAAAATGTAATGTATTCCTGTGATGGTAAAGCTGCATTTTCAGCATCATTACTCCAGTCTTCAGTGTCACATGATCCTTCAGAAATCATTCAAATATGATGATTTGATGAAACAGTTTCATCATTTTTGATCAAAGTTAAAAACAGTTGTGCTACAATATTTGTGTGGAAACGGGGATACATTTTTTCTTGACATTTTGATTAATAGAAAGTTCATAAGCACAGCATTTACTTGAAATAGAAACATTTCCAACATTATAAATTACTGTCACTTTTGATCAAATAAATGAATCTTTGCTTTTAAAAAAAATGGCAAAAAAAAAAAAAAATCAAACATTTTTCACAGAATTAAGACATTTGTTCAAACATACAGCACATTAAATAATTAAGACATCAATTACAGGTTAAGTAAAAATACAAAGAATTTATAATCTGCATATATTTTGCAATATGCTCTTCTCGAAAGCCCTTTTTCTCTAGCGGTATAACAAACTATGGATATTAAATTACTTTCCTGAGGTAACATCATGTTATCCACAAGCTGTATTATTGATACCTTTCTGTGGTTGAAAAGCTGATTATATGAGAGATGATACATTTCAGTAAGGTATATTATATTTTTCAACATACCTCAAATGTTTATTCATTTTTTTTATGCTACAACTATCAGTAAAGATTAAAGAAGAGATGATCGGTTCACTTGCGCTCCGTGCTTTCACTACACGTCACATCACATTAAAGAGCGTCAAAAGTGTAAAAAATAGGCTATTGTTTGGATTTTGTACTGAGATAAACAATTTAAAGGCTGAGACATTATTTTTTTTATAAAAACTAAAAAAAATAATCTTTTTGTTTATATTAATAAACAGCGGATTGTGAATTCTGTCTCGTCGCATAAAGTCTAATCTTACAACAAGAATATGACATCTGGCCACTTAAATCAGGTGTGAATTTTAGAGATTTTGATTAATGCTATAGAAAGGGTGCAAGGAGAATTAATAACACACAAGATACACATACACTAATATACACACAAACACGCATACCCATGTCCCACCACTAGTTCAGCTCCTTTGGGAAAATGAAAAGAACAGCAAATGAAGGGCATTTTACAGAACTCACAACCTTTCCAGGCATGAGCTGTGTTCAGCATCCTAAACCTAAAATGTCCCTTACACACAACTTTATTAGCTCATCAAAATGCCCCAAGAATCACATGGAGGTCTGTATGAGATCCAATTCATCAATTTAACGGTCACACAAAAAAAAAATGTGAGTGAAAAAAGTTGGTTTATAGATAGTGGAAGCATATTAGAATGCTAATCACAACTGTAAAAAGCCAAACATATTTTTCTGGTCTGGGGGGGGGGGGATTTTCATAAAGGGGGAAAAATACCCTGAAATTCAAACACAGAGGAGTAAATACTGGCCCTTAATAAAGTTAATTTCTGACACCAGAGTGCACACATCTGCACAAAGTGCTTACACTACATATAGACATTTAGGCCAAACCCAACATATTTCATTAAACCGTCAAAATTGTGCTTTATTTTTGTGCAGCATCAGGAGAGATTAAAGACAGCTACGTCTCTGCAGTGTGTTAAACAACGCTGGCTCTGCAGAACACAGCTCAAAATCAAACCCAATCAACTCAACTGCACTGCAGGGACGGCTAGCCTTTTCCACTTCCTGCAGTTCCGCAAACCGATGCAGAAACATCAGAACCCCCCGTAGACTCCCCTGGTATCAGAATCGTGCTTGATCCAGAATGCACTAAATCAAACCTAAATTAAAGCCAACTATCCTCTGATACCTTAGACTGGGCTCTGAAAAGAAATCTAAATATAAAATGATCCACATGCTGTTCATGAGTTCCAGTGTGATCTTTTTAGTAGCCTATTTGTTCATAAAGTTTAGTTCTTTTAAACATAGGCATATATACACAAATCCATGTACAACATTTTAGAGAGAAAGCATTCTTTTTCATTTTTTTCTTTTTTTTAAGTGTACTGATTTAGTTCAAGGAATTCATATACTGACTGACTATCCGTGTTGGGTAAGTTACTCTAAAAAAAGTGATTAATAACTAGCTACTAATTACAGTGTAATTAGATTACTGTACTACATACTCTTTCTAAAAAGTATTGCATTACTTATTACTAATTACTTTCTAAGTCCTATATCAACCTCGACCAGTTGAACAATACAAGGATAGACATGAAACTGCATTTTTAAGTCTTTCAAATAAATATTATAAAATTGCATAAATTATTCTTGAACTGACCAAAGTATTTAAAGGGAGAAGATTACATAAAAAACATAAATTTTAACATTAGACTTCAAAATTTGATGTTAAATACACTTTTTATATAAAGAATTGTTCTATAGTCTATACCAGGGGTGTCCAAAGTCGGTCCTGGAGAGCCACTGTCCTGCAGAGTTTAGCTCCAACTTGCCTCAACACACCTGCCTGGAAGTTTCTAGTATGCCTAATAAGACCTTGATTAGCTGGTTCAGGTGTGTTTAATTGGGGTTGGAGCTAAACTCTGCAGGACAGTGGCCCTCCAGGAGCAGGATTGGACACCCCTGGTCTATATAGTATAGAGGGTATGCGCGTGGCGTGACGTCACCGTCGGCCGGAGTGACTGCGGTTACGCCCACTGAGTGGCAAAAAGATCATGTGGCAGCATTTTTTTTTTTAGAGTGAATGCCGCGAAAAACACATAAAAGACATCTAAAACAGGAAAGAGCTTTGAGATTGACGGTACAAATAGATTTGACAAGAAATCTGAGGTATATTTTTATAGACTACAGAAAGCTACGGAAAAAAGAAGCAAATTGATCGCTGCAATTCACAGAAACAATTCAAGACTCCAGGCAACGAAACGTGGATTAGCAGTTATCATTTTGTGTCAATATGTTGAATTTTGGGGTAAAATCATACCCTATATATTGTATTGTTATAAATTGTACTGACAACTCATCAATTAAATATTTGTACTGACAACTCATCAATTAAATATTTACCATCTTATATTCTGCATAATTTAATGTTTTTAAATAAACTGACAAAAAACTATACAAGTTTTAGGGCTGGACGGTATGACGATATATACAGTTGTGGTCAGAATTATTGGCACCCCTGGTAAATATGATCAAAGATGGATAGTTTATCCTTTTTATCTTTTATTCAAAAAAATTCACAAAAATCTAACCTTTCATTGAAGTAAAAGAATTGAAGGTGGGGGGTAAATCACATTACAAAATACATGCTTTTCTCCAAAATACGCTGGCCATAATTATTGGCACCCTTTTATTAAATACTTTTTGCAACCTCCTTGAGTTGAGTTTGGAGAACACCTGACAAGAGATCATGGCCCGTATTTATCAAGCTTCTCAAAGTGCCATTTTAGTCTTAAGTGCTGAGAATTCATGAAATTTACTCCTACTTTCAAACTTAAGTATAAAAGTTTCTTAAAGCTAAGAATCACTCTTACTCTCCCAGTTATTTAAGACAGCTCGAGAGGTCTCTCAAGTGGTTAGGAGTTGCCAGTAGGGGCTTGTGATGGCACTGAGGAAACAGAGACGTGCGCAAATCTTTCAAGAGAGGAAGAATGTTTTTGAAATGTTAATGAAACAATGAGCAGTTAATCAAACGGTATCGTTTGGACAGAGCAGGCATCATCTTTGTCAGCGCTGGTTAATGTTGGGCTGAACTTGCCTTTTATAACATGTTTCCGCTGTTCGACTAATTCAGCAAACAGTAGCGCTTCTTCCTCCCGCCAGTTCGGTTTTCTTTTGGAATCCATGGTGGCTGATTATATCATAAAATCTAGGCTATATATAGGTAGGTCAGTTAACAGCACACAGGTTTAAAATTTGTAATTAAGACATGGTGGCTGGAAAACGTGTTTATCTTTCATTTTCAATGTGTATATCATAATGTATTCTCTTGAAAATTCTTTTAGGAATTTCACCATTCAATGTGAATTTATCTGAGAATATTCCTAAATTAAATAAGGAAATCTATTCAGTGATTGGTCCATGCCTATGTCGTCATCCAAAATCCCGTTTGTGGCACAGCAAAGTGTTGTGAATCATCTCTAAGACTGACAATAAAGATTTAGTCCTACACTTCACTTAAATTACGACTGAGATGCTTGATGACTAACTTTTAAGCTCAGCTTTGAGCCAAGAACTTTTTTACTCCTAAGTCAATTCTTAGCAGTGTTCTTGTGAGTAATTCTCAGAGGCTTGATAAATACGGGCCCAGAGACCATTCCTCCATACAGAATCTCTCCAGATCCTTCAGATTCCCAGCTCCATGTTGGTGCTTCTTCTCTTCAGTTCACCCCACTCATTTTCTATAGGGTTCAGGTCAGGGGACTGGGATGGTCATGGCAGAAGATCCAACCACGGCCCATTATAAGATTTCTAGCAGAGGCCGTCAGGTTTTGATTTTTTATCTGTTGGTATTTGCTAGAATTCATTATACCATGTATCTGAACAAGATGTCCAGGACCTCCAGCAAAAAAATAGGCCCACAACATTAAAGATCCAGCGGTACTTTTAATCGTGGACATGGGGTACTTTTTATCCCTGTTTGCACCGAACCCATCTGGTGGGTTTGCTGCCAAAAATATATTTTTTTAGTTTCATCTGATCATAGAACCAGGTCCCTTTTAAAGTTCCAGTCGTGTCTGACAACTGAATATGCTGGAGTTTGTTTCTGGATGAGCAAGAAGGATTTTTCTTGAATCCCTCCCAAACAACATGTGGTGATGTAGGGGTTGTTTGATTATTATTTTTTTTAGGCTTTCTGACCCAAGACTCAACTGATCTCTGCAATTCTCTATCTGTGATCCTTGGAGAGTCTTTGGCCACTCAAACTTTCCTCCTCGCCTTGCATTAAGACAATATAGACACACGTCCTCTTTCAGGCAGATTCGTAACATCTTTAGTTAATTGGAACTTCTTAATTATTGCCCTGATGGTGGAAATGGGGATTTCAATGCTTTAGTTGTTTTCTTACAGCCATTTTCTATTTTGTGAAGCTCAACAATCTTTTGCTGCACATCAGAACTATATTCTTTGGTTTTACTCATTGTGATGAATGATTAAGGGAATTTGGCCTTTGTGTTTCCTCATATTTATACTCCTGTGAAACGACGTCATAGCCGGACAATTTCATGTTCCTAGTCACCCTGGTGTGCTAAAAAAATGTAAATATTAATGGGAATATACTTCAGAGATATTTTACTCATAAAAAATTCTAGGGGTGCCAATAATTGTGGCCAACGTGTTTTGGAGAAAAACATTTATTTCATAATGTGATTTAGACCTACCTATATTGTATTTATATAAAGCGTTCACAAGCAAATTTGCTTTATGTATTTCCCCAGCGTCGAAATCAGGCACATATAAATGTCAGGAAACACGATTCCTAGCTGCACGTCAATATCCATGGATCACTGTATCTTTGGTAAGTTGTAAGGAACACTACATCGAGTCCAACCTTTAGTTTAAACTGATAATTGTTTGTTTTACTTGTGTTCTCGTAGTTTCCCCTATTAAATCCAGTCATGCAGTAGCACTTTTGCCACTCAGAATTCAGAAGTACATCAGAAGTGTAATTAAATTACAGAAAAACTAAGTAGACTTTGAAAGCAAAATTAAGAGCTCCAACTCCTTTTATAGTATACAGAAATATATATTAAATATTTCATAATGAGTATATTATTTACTTTACTCTATAAAGAATTGAAATTACAGTACTTGATTGCCAAATGATTGCCAAAAGAATTTGGGACACCCCTCCAAATCATTGAATTCAGGTGTTCCAATCACTTCCATGGCCACAGGTGTATAAAATCAAGCACCTAGGCATTCAGACTGCTTCTACAAACATTTGTGAAAGAATGGATCGCTCTCAGGAGCTCAGTGAATTCAAGAGTGGTAACGTGATAGTAATTTCCTCACTAATAAATATTCTACGGTCAACTGTTAGTGGTATTATAACAAAGTGGTTGCTGTTGTTCCCAATTGCTTCTCGGACATGAAGTGGTAGGCCACGTAAAATCACAGAGCAGGGTCAGCACATGCTGAGGCGCACAGATTAGCTCAAGAACAGTGCGTAGAGAACTTCATGGAATGGGTTTCCATGGCTGAGCAGCTGCACCCAAGCCTTACATCAACCAAGTGCAACACAAAGCGTCGGATGCAGTGGTGTAAAGCACGCCGCCACTGGACTCTAGAGCAGTGGAGACGTGTTCTCTGGAGTGACGTATCACGCTTCTCTGTATGGCAATCCAATGGATGAGTCTGTGTTTGGCGGTTGCCAGGAGAACGGTACTTGCCCGACTGCATTGTGCCAAGTGTAAAGTTTGGTGGAGGGGGGATTATGGTGTGGGGTTGTTTTTCAGGGGTTGGGCTTTGCCCCTTTAGTTCCAGTGAAAGGAACTCTTAATGCTTCAGCATACCAAGACATTTTGGACAATTTCATGCTCCCAACTTTGTGGGAACAGTTTGGGGATTGCCCCTTCCTGTTCCAACATGACTGCGCACCAGTGCACAAAGCAAGGTCCATAAAGACCTGGATGAGTGAGTTTGGTGTGGAGGAACTTTACTGGCCTGCACAGAGTCCTGACCTCAACCTGATAGAACACCTTTGGAATGAATTAGAGCGGAGACTGCAAGCCAGACCTTCTCATCCAACATCAGTGCCTGACCTCACAAATGCACTTCTAGAAGAATGGTCAAAAATTCCCATAAACACACTCCTAAACCTTGTGGAAAGCCTTCCCAGAAGAGTTGAAGCTGTTATAGCTGCAAAGGGTGGGCCAACTCCATATTAAACCCTACGGATTAAGAATGGGATGTCATTAAAGTTCATGTGCCTGTAAAGGCAGGCGTCCCAAAACTTTTGGCAATATAGTGTATGTCTTGATTTCTTCATTCATATTTGATACACTTCTAAAGTCTATATACTATTAAAGCTCTGTAACTTGCAGCTAAATTGGTGATGATGATGAGAATTAAAGATTCACAAAAAATAACAACAATAACAACAAAAGACTTGGGCATTATTGCATTTGGACAGAGAAAATGTGCATCTTTCACATTTTGTAAAATGCTCGAGCATATTAGCTGTAAATTATACAAATACATAACTATATACATTTGAAGAGAATACTATACCAGTACTTGCAAAGCAGAAAAAGCAGAATATTAATAATAATAATAATATTTAGTTTGACCTCCTGCAGTTGACCATCAAACATTCTCGAGGTTAAGTGCCTGCATTAACTGACCATCTGTTTAAAAAAAGGAAGGGAATACCCCTCCTTTTTAGACCCAATTTTGCACCATTTCATGGAAAGTGCCTTTTAACTTAGAGTTTGTCAGTGTGTGGTCTGGTCACAGTTGTCATAACTCATAAGAATCTCTGTTCATATCTGTAAGAGCTCTGATAAAAAATGATTTTTCCTGTCTCTCATTAGCATTTAGCGGTACAGCTTTGTTTAAATGATTTAAGCTGCTTGCTGTCATCCTTCACAGAAGCTGCTTAATTTCTGATGTATGAGAGTCCTGGCTTCAAAGGGAAGACTATAAAACAAGCTCTTACCATGTCCAGATTAACAGAAAAAGTAGAGGAGAAAGAAAAAGGAATGAAATAATGAGAAAAGGATTAAACAGGAAGCATGAACATGCTGGATGGGTAAAAAGAGATGTAATACAGTGATAATAGCTCAAGTGACACAACAAACACATTAATTTAGTGGCCATGACCTTTTAGATGAATATATGTGTGTGTGTGTTTTGCACCTCCTCCTTTCTTCCACCCTTCTGTTTATCTCTCTCCTCATTTATTTCCGTTCTTTCCCTTTCATCGCCTTCTCCTTCTTTTGCAGTCCTTTTCCACGCTCCCTCCTTCCCAGACCATCTACAGACATGTCGCCGTGAGCGATTGCAAGTTGCCATGACGCTGTCTGTCTGAAGACTCCTCTGACACTGAGCTTGTGTGGGATTCATCTGTCAATCAGTGATTTAACACACAAGAACACACACGCACTTAAAAGACGGTCAAGCAGGGATATATTAAACAGATCATCAAAAATGCAGAAAGCAACCACAAAGAAGTCATTTGGATTTCTGTCTAGCGTGAAGAGATGTGCGCATACACAGACAGCTTAATGAACAACTGCAGACAGATATGTGAGAAATTGATCCTCTAAAAATGACCTCTGTGACAATACTGCAGATTTCATGAACGATCCTGCTGCTCATGTAGGATATCAGTCACACACACACACAGCAATGGTAAGAGAACCAAGTAAAAGTAGCACCACTACTCCCGTAACTATACATTTATCAGTAGCATGACAATATCTCAGTTTTCCAATAAAGAGCTTTTTTTTTTTTTCCAGCGTGTAAAAGTGAAATACTGTATACATTTTACTCCTGTAATCTGTATTTCAGAGTAAAACAGGATTTTCAGTGAGAGGAAAGAAATAGGACAGGACTTGATTTTATCTAAGGAAATGATCCTAAAAATGGCTTAACCAGATTGTTGTTGTAAGTATTTAGACGGCAGAAATACCACAAAAAGGAGCAATTTTAAATTTTAATTCAATTTAATAACCAATTGTGATTTCATAAAGAAAAAATAATTATTATTATTACTCTTTACAATAAGGTTTCATTAGTTATCATTAGTTAACTACATTAGTTAACATGAACTAATATTGAACTGCACTTCTAATGTTAATTTCAACATTTACTAATACATTATTGAAATCAAAAGTTGTATTTTAACATTATTTAATGCACTGTGAACTAACATGAACAGCTGCATTATATTAACTAACAATAACAAAGATTAACAAATACAGTAACAAATGTATTGCTTATGGTTAGTTTATGTTAGTTAACACATTAACTAAGGTTAACAAATGAAACCTCATTGTAAAGTGTTACCATTATTATCATTATCATTATTATCATTATCATTATTATCATTATCATTATTCAAATATAAATATTACATACATTACCATCCAAAAGTTTGGGGTCAGTAAGATTTCTTTTCTAAGAAATTAATATTTTTATTTATCATGGACACATTAAATTGATCAAAAGTGACAGTAAATATATTTATAATACTTAAAAAAAATAAATAAATAATTATATTTCAAACAAATGCTGTTTTTTTAAACTTCATATTCAAAGAATCCTGAAAAAAATATATAGTAGTTCCGACAAAAATATTAAGCAGCTCAACTGTTTTCAACATTGATAATAATAAGAAATGTTTCTTAAGCAGCAAATCATCATATTAGAATGATTTCTGAAGGATCATGTGACACTGAAGACACACAAAAAAAATCAGCAATACAGTAAAAATATATTCAATCAGAAAATAGACATTTAAAATAATAATAATAATTTACAATATTACTGTTTAATGTATTTTGATCAAATAAATGAGCAAGAGGGAAAAAAATAAATCTTACTAACTAAATATTTTAGAATACAATGCCCCATTAAATAACTTTAAATAAATAACTTTATTACTCCATAGTGTTCGAGTAACACCATGTATATGTACGTATACCTACTTGAATAATGTGCGTTTTATATTACTTTAAATATTGTATTTTTTTTTGTCTTTCTTTGAAATATCTCTTATTTCTCACTGTAAAGCACGTTGGATCAGCTACAGTTGTGTAAAACAGTGCTATAAATAAAGTTTGACTTGACTTTGACTGACTTCAATGTCGTTAGCTATTTTATTAGTAGCTTATAAAGTAGCTAACTACTTTTTAAAAAGTGTAGCATGACTGGTTACATCACTTTAAATGATGAGCAGCTTGGGTTTCACAGGATAGCTTCCCTAAAACTGAAACACACACACACACACACACACACACACACAACATAGAGTGAGGTGGCTGTGCGCCACACAAACACCTTGTAGAGTTTGTTAGGAGCATGCATTAAAATACACTCAGACCTTGTGCAGTTTGTTAGAGCAGAATGTGAGACAGGCGCGCACACACATACACACACGCAAACAGGCAGGCAAGTGAAATCCCTGACTGCCTCCAGCCTTCACTTTGCATTTTGAGTGAAACTAAAGATTAAAGCCCTTCTCAATACAAAACCCCAACAGCAGCACAGCCAATTACACCTCCTAGACCTACCAGAGAGAGAGGGGGAAAGAGAAAGAGAGAGAGAGCGCAAGGAAAAGCAAAGAACTGGACTGAGAGAGGTACAGAAAGAAAAGAAGTGGACAGACATGCAGAGAACAGAATAAAGAAGAAAGGAAAGAGAGGGCTGGTGAGGTTGAGGCCAAGACACACCGTTTCCTCCAAGGAAACCATCTAAGAGGAGAACCATGCTGAAATGATAAACTTACAGAGTACTTGGACAGAAAGAGATTTAGCATTAGTGGTTTTGTGCTGTTATACTGTATGTGCTATACTGCAAATTACCCCAACAAAAAAAATAAATAAATAAAAAAAATTATTTATTCAGAACAAAGTCAAAGACACACTCTGAAGAATGTAAAACACAGAAAATGAGCCACTATTTTTTCTGCTGTCAGTGATTACACAGTGGGTTTTTAGAGCAATCAACAAACCTGATGGTTCAGACGCTTCTAATGCATTGAAAATGGAGGGAGATGAGGAATGGGAAAGATTAAACAAGTGCACATCCACCATTTTTCAAGCTGTGGTTCAGATACAGGCTCATTATGGAGGGAAAGTGTGTGTGATGATGGATAAAGCCAGCATTAGTGAAGGGTTTAAGTTAGGAAGAGAGTGTAAGTGAGCTTCAGTAATGGTCGCAAGGTGTATATTAATCTGACCTAGTATCGTAATGCAAGCAAGCTGCTGAAGTTTTTTGGCATTCCAGAAGCATTCCAAACTTAAGGTACATAAAATGGTCTTAAAATCTAGTGAGCTGCCCACACTTTAATAACATTGTCAGGCTTTAAACAGTCAGTCATTCTAATAGCCAATACTGTGTCTCAAAATCTAGTGAGCTTCCTGCCCAGCATTTTTGGCCATCAGACAGTCAGTGCTTAATTTGAGCCGGATACTGTTCCAGAAAATGTCAGATTTTGGATTTTTGCGTTCTGGTATTTGTTTATAAACGATCCGGCATTAACAAGCGCATCACATGGTGACAGTCCATGCGCGCATGTGAGACAGAGCGAGCGCAGGTTTATGCAGATGTATTTGGAGGTTATGTTTATTGGCCCTCAACACATATATTTTTGACCAATCAGCTTTCTTCAAAATCTTTGGAACCTCACAGTCCATTTGCTGTGGGATTGTGGGACACTGGAGGTCTGGAGAGGGGATTTTAATCACTAAGCAGTCTCACTCATACGCACAACTGCAATCAAAGTGGCGAGAAGTCTAGCGAGATTTTATCACAATCATAACGAGCCCCCTCTGTACGCTTACTACTACCATGAAGACTAAACCAGACAAATACGCTTTATCATTCTCTCTACCCTTCATCTTTTGCTTTCTCTCTGTCCCTCATTCTCTTTTCCATGTCTACCACCCTCTGGCTCCTTCTACGTCAATCTTTCTCCTGTCATTTTGCCTTATTCTTATTTGCCTTATTTTAGAGGCCACAGCGGTTACACTTTCAATATCTAGGAACATCCTACAGATAGATTACTTTTAGTTTGTACACACTCTTAGAAAAATAAAAGAGGAGTTATATATATATCCCTATGATTCTTCACTCAATTTTAAAGAACATTTTATGACAAAAAGGTTCTATAAAAGGAGAAATGTCCTAAATGACTGCATAATACTTTTTAATGTTTAACAGGTAATTCATTTTCCTAGTGATAAAGTATGTTTACAAGCTGTTTAACTCATAAAATTTAATTAAAATGTATAATGAATAAAAACAAAATTAATTAATTAAAATCCCATGATTGGAACCCCTAAATAGTTCTATATATGAAGCACCATTTAAGGTACAGAACCTTTCCCCCTAAGATTGTAGTCTCTCTGCATATTTGGCCTATATATATATATATATATATATATATAGGCCAAATATGCAGATACTATATATTTTAAGTTAAAGAGAGAGAGAGACCACAAATTACAACCTTGACAACAAAAATCAAAGCAACCAAAGAAACAAATCTAAGAATATAAACCTTCAATTTAAGCAAGTAAAACTCCCATTGACATTTGCTGGAGACAAAAAAGGACAGAGGGGATAACAATACCTCCCCCTCCCTCATTCCATATCCCATATATCCATCTTTCCTCAGCAGCATTATGCGTTTTGCTTCATTAGACTTGAATCTCATCTCCTGACTTCATTCAGTGCCAGCCAGTGTGGCATCCGCTGGGGAGATGCACATCGGGTTCAATGGCACACTTAATACACACGTCTGCATCAGCATCACTACACACACACACACACATATATTTGGCACAGCCATTAAACCCCAAAACACAAGCTAGAGTCAGTGAGGAAGAGAAATCAGACTGGAGCATTCATGCAGGGTGAATGGTATATTTGTTTATACGTGTGTGGGATGAAGTAAGGAGGTAAATGTTGAAGAGATCAAATGAAATGTTTGGGTAATAAAAGGTATGAAAATAAATAGCAATGTGTAAAATGTGTGTGAGAGGGAGCGAGCACAAAACAGGCATGAGGCCCCTGAGAGCGTAAAAGCGTCTGCTTTCATTCCTTTTCAGAGGCTTTTAGTTTAATTGTATTCTTATGGTACGTCTCTGGTGAACGGAGGGGTTTGCTGAAGGATAAAAGTCTGTTTGCTCTCCATCTCCCACTGAGAATTGTGTGGGAAGAAAATCTGAAACAATTTTTTTTTTTTTTTTTTTTTAACCGAAACTCAGACAAACTACTCAAACAAATACATAAATTACCTCTCGAATATCAACACTAAGTATTCATTAAAATATTAAACAGTGCACTAAAATCTAGCCAAAATGGAGCGCAAATGGCTACCCACTGCGTCAGTGGCTTTGGTTTCAGTTTTTCCTATTCAGTTTCTCTCGAGGAATTTGAAAAAAAGTTTTCAACAAAAAACATGAACTAACCAACCAAATTCAAAATGAGTCACATCACAAACTTTAGTTATGAAGCAAAAAAGTATTTGAAAACCGGAGTCTGTTAAATGCATAAATGTAAATATATTTTGTACTTATCAATGATATTGTACAGTCTGACTCAAATATGCAGTTGATTCAATGATGTTAATGATGCTATATTCATTCCCTTCATCAGTCTAATATTTTTATTATTAGATGCTTATTGCTTTAAAATTGAAATCAAAATTGCTTATCACTTTTTTTTAACAGTCGAAATCGTGAATATTGAAATTGCACATCGAAGTTGAAATCATATTTAAATAATTTGAAGCTTATTGCTTTTTTAACCCTTAAATGCATGAATGTTTCACCAATCATTATTGCATATTCGGGTCTCTAGCAACCCAGATCTATATCTAACACAGATGGATCTCCTGATATTAGAGTAACAATTACTGAAAAATAAAATAAAGCATTTTGTTACATTTTGGAGCTTGGAAGGGTTCAGTTTGAGCAGATGTTTTACCATACGATCATCACTGTCCTCGTCAGAGCTTATTTCCCAGTACAAAGATTCAATTATTGTTGTGCAGAAAAAAATATACTTACACTGTTACACACCTCGGGTCACTAGCAACCCTATGCAATTTTTACAAAAAATTAATGTGAAAACAGGCATTCTTTTATAATTTTATGATTTTTTCTTGTTATATTGTTTATGTCTAACTTTAAAAAATGAATGAGGAGGAGGGCAGTGAATGATGTCCCGGGTCACTAAAGACCCGAGGTATGCGTTTAAGGGTTAATTATAATCAAATTGCACATATTCCCTTGTGATAAATCAATCCCTCTATGAAGAAAATGAATGGATTGTTTTAAATTTGTGGAACCTGCTCAGCAAATAAAATTTGTTTGTTAGCAAATAGCATTAACTAGCATTCAATATCAGAGTTAGGGATTGTTCACACTAGATCCATTCTTGCATTCAAAAACAGCGAGACAGCAAAATAAAGTGAAACAGAAGTTTACTGAGTATCCAAGATATTAAAAACTTTTACGCTCTACTTGACCAAAATTTTAACAAGTATATGTACTCTTTACTCCAACACATTTGTAATTAATAATGCAATTACCTGTTACATTTTGCATGGCACCAAACTTTTTCTGCAGCAGGTTATTTCTGCTACAAAAGCAGCGATATCGCCATCTACAGGGCATTGAAGGTACTATATCTTGTGCATTTTGCCCTTACTCACCCATACTTGTCAACAAGGCTACTTTATGCGAATGTAAGTGCATTCGCAGGTAGTTGCTGAATCGCAGGTGTTTCATATATGAGAAGAGGACATGCAGCCGGTGATAAGGACATGTAGCCGGTGATGAGGCCAAAACCAGCATGTCCAGTGCAAGTAGGCTTTGACTATTTAATTTTACTTATTTTATTTATCCCCTATACTGAAGAGACCTTTTGGAAGGATGGGTGGTTTACTCATGTCCTCTTTGAGCACTTGAGCGACTTGGGAGTTTGAAGACGTTTAAGAGGCTGTTGTGTCAACCTTGATTTATTGCAATATTGAGGTGCTCAGTTTTGTTTTGATTTTAGGAAGAAAAAAAAAACGTACCAGAAAAATACTTAAATACTGTTAAAATCAGATACTCTAAGGCTTGGTTTCACAGACAGGGCTTAGATTAAGCCCAGATTAGGCCATTTAAAAAGCTTTTATAAACATGAAAAAAACATTACCGGTGTGCATCTTGAGACAAAACAATGGCACTGACATATTTTAAGATATGCCAGGGCAAGTTGCTTTCATTTAACTTAAAACAGCTCAAAAGTGCAGTTTAGTCTGGGACTAGGCGCTGCGTAATATCATTGCGCCTGCTGCACCCATGGTACGGCAGCAAAGTTCCTTGATTATTACGCAGAAATGAGAGTATAGTTCCTAGCCATATTGGTCTAGAAAATCACAACTTTTCATTTTCCGTCAGTCTCAGTACACGATGTAACTACAGAAGAGTCAAGTTTTAAATAGGCAAAATATCGAAAGTCTATGATCAATGATCTATGCTAAGCTATGCTAAAAGTTCTATTGCCAGATCTGGAGATCGGCTGAATGGATTAGAAAACGGTAAAACTCAACTGTTTAACTCTAGGGGAGTTGGAAAATTAGCCTATTTTCAAAAAAAAGTGGAGTGTTCATTTAAGCTTTGCCTGTGAAACGGGGGTAGGACTTTACTCAAGTCGTATTGGAATTGGTGACTTGTAATGGAGTCATTTTCGCTGTAAACTATCTGTATTTTTACTCAGATATGGTTTATTTTGGAGGCCTCATAAGACTTTCATAACTTCAGCTTTGTGTATAAGACAACAAATAGTGGATCCATTATCCACATTCTATCAGCTCTCTCAGCGAACACAAAAGCTGTGAAGAAGTCAAAATCTTCTCTCACATCTAGACTTTGACAATAGTCTTTCATGGGTGACAGCGCCGCCGGCCAGAAGCCACGAGACTAGCGGCATCAAAAGATAATGATCTACGGTTGCATTTATTCTGCACCATTGACTGCCCTGCTGTAGTCTATACGTCTACTTTAACATGCGGAACCCGGAAAGAGATAAACAACCGCTGCTCTCTCCACATCCCTCTCCATACATCTCTGTCCCTTCCCCTTTCCCGAGCTGTCTCATCCACCACCTTCTCTCTCTTGCTTTGCGTCACTTTCTATCAGTTTATCTCTTCCCCTTTCCCTTAAATATCCATCCATCTCTTGTTCTATCACAAGGCCACAGCATCCTCCATTCATCATAGAAACAGGTCTGTCTGAGGGCATCTATCTGCAGAATGTGTTGAGACAAGTGACAAATCAAATGTTCATATATTGAGCCAAAGCAGAGACATAATAAGGGGGAGGAGACGGATGTGAGAAATCGTAAAACTCCATATGGTGGCTATAGGAACGAAAGCCCCGCCTATGTGATAAAAGAGCCAATTTTGATAAACTCGTCACAACTTTCAGCACGGAAGACGAGCAACTAGTCCCAACTTCCAGTAGCAACAATCCTGAGCTGTGATGGGAAAGACAGTAAACAGAGAAATGTAAGTGATGCGTTTTTTTTTATAAAAAAAAACAAAACAAATAAATTTAAGAGCCCTCAAAAAAGATATAATAGTTATATATAAGACTTTTTTTTTTATGAAATATTTTATAAACATATAAACATTTTAGCAACATATAAATGTGTAGGAAATAATATATAATGAATATACAACGATCAGACATAACATTATGTGTTGGTCCCCCTTTTGGTGCCAAAACAGCCCTGAAAACTTCATGAGCAATTTGAGCTACAGTAGCTCTTCTGTTTGATCGGACCAGACGGGGCAGCCTTTGCTCCCCATGTGCATCAATGAGCCTTGGTTGCCCATGACCCTGATGCCGGTTCACCACTGTTCCTTCCTTGGACCACTTTTGATAGATACTGACCACTGCAGACCGGGAACAACCCCACAAGAGCTACAGTTTTGGAGATGCTCTGACCCAGTCGTCTAGCCATCACAATTTGGCCCTTGTCAAACTCGCTCAAATCCTTACGCTTGCCCATTTTTCCTGCTTCTAACACATCACATCACTTTGAGGACAAAATGTTCACTTGCTGCTTAATATATTCCATACGCTAACAGATGCCGTGATGAAAAGATAATCAGTGTTGTTCACTTCATCTGTCAGTGGTCAATGTTATGCCTGATCTGTGTGTGTGTGTGTGTGTGTGTGTGTGTGTGTGTGTGTGTGTGTGTGTGTGTGTGTATGTATGTATGTGTGTATATATATATATATATATATATGTATGTATGTATGTATGTATGTATGTATGTATGTAATGTATGTAATGTATGTAATGTATGTATGTATGTATGTATGTATGTATGTATATATATATATATATATATATATATATATATGTATTTATATATGTATTTATATATGTATTTATATATATATATATATATATATATATATATATATACACTGTATATACATACACACACATATATATACATATATATACATATATACACACACACACACACACACACACACACACCGATCAGGCATAACATTATGACCACTGACAAGTGAAGTGAATAACACTGACTATCTCTTCATCACCTGTTAGTGGGTGGAATATATTAGGCAGCAAGTGAACATTTCGTCCTCAAAGTTGATGTGTTAGAAGCAGGAAAAAAGGGCAAGCGTAAGGACAAGGGCCAAATTGTGATGGCTAGACGACTGGGTCAGAGCATCTCCAAAACTGCAGCTCTTGTGGGGTGTTCCCGGTCTGCAGTGGTCAGTATCTATCAAAAGTGGTCCAAGGAAGGAACCGGCGACAGGGTCATGGGCGGCCAAGGTTCATTGATGCACGTGGGGAGCGAAGGCTGGCACGTGTGGTCCGACCAAACAGACAAGCTACAGTAGCACAAATTGCTCAAGAAGTTAATGCTGGTTCTGATAGAAAGGTGTCAGAATACACAGTGCATCGCAGTTTGTTGCGTATGGGGCTGCATAGCCGCAGACCAGTCAGGGTGCCCATGCTGACCCCTGTCCACCGCCGAAAGTGCCAACAGTGGGCACGTGAGCATCAGAACTGGACCACGGAGCAATGGAAGAAGGTGGCCTGGTCTGATGAATCACGTTGTCTTTTACATCACGTGGATGGCCGGGTGCGTGTGCGTCGCTTGCCTGGGGAATACATGGCACCAGGATGCACTATGGGAAGAAGGCAAGCCGGCGGAGGCAGTGTGATGTTCTGCTGGGAAACCTTGGGTCCTGCCATCCATGTGGATGTTACTTTCACACGTACCACCTACCTAAGCATTGTTGCAGACCATGTGCACCCTTTCATGGAAACGGTATTCCCTGGTGGCTGTGGCCTCTTTCAGCAGGATAATGCGCCCTGCCACAAAGCAAAAATGGTTCAGGAATGGTTTGAGGAGCACAACAATGAGTTTGAGGTGTTGACTTGGCCTCCAAATTTCATCAATCCAATCGAGCATTTGTGGGATGTGCTGAACAAACAAGTCCAATCCATGGAGGCCCCACCTCGCAAATTACAGGATTTAAAGGATCTGCTGCCAACATCTTGGTGCAAGATACCACAGCACACCTTCATGGGTCTAATGGAGTCCATGCCTTGACGGCTCAGGGCTGTTTTGGAAGCAAAAGTGGGACCAACACAATATTAGGAAGGTGGTCATAATGTTATGCCTGATCGGTGTGTGTATGTATATGTATATGTATATGTATATGTATATGTATATATATATATATATATATATATATATGTGTGTGTGTATGTATGTATATATATATATATATATATATATATATATATTAGCAAGACAGCACATGTACATGTCTATAGCCCGTTTAGCAGTATGAGACGTAATTGTGTTCTTCTGTTTTCATAACCCACTCGTACTCTCTCTCTCTCTCCACCTTTTTAGTTTCAACAGCCAGCGCACAACATCATCCATCCATCCATTTCCCCCTCTCGCTGTGGCTTTCTCTGGGAGAGCAACAGCGACGCAGAGCTGTTCATCCTGTTTGCAGAGTTGACCTGCTGCAACCCTCCATTCAATAAAAGAGACAGAGTGATGGAGAGTCAGACGGAGCACTGGTGATTGGCCATTTGTGCTCTTGTAGCTATCGATCAACAGATGTTGTATTGATCTCACAGTATAGCCACATAAATTGCACACTTGATTGCAAATTGGACACGTACAGACTACAGAGAGAGGTACAAATTAAATTAAATAAATAAATACAGATTTACAAGCAAAAAAGGAACTGTGACATGAAATAACTGTGCTGGATGTCTCAGTAAAGTGGTTCATAACTGAATGGGTTCAGAAACCTTGAGCAAGATCCTCATAATGCCAGAACTGAACCATCAATACACAAACAGATGCTTCATTCCACACGCTCAAGGACGAGACAGACACACACACACACACACACACACACACACACACACACACACACACACACACACACACACACACACACACACACACACACACACACACACACACACACACACACACACACACACACACACACTCAGTTTTTATGAGCTTACCTGCACACAAGGCAGCACACATCTTTATAAGCTCACCCCTTCATGCCACACAAACATGAAGATAGAAGAAAACAAACACAAAACTCGCACATTCCACCCACAGGGGATTATACGGGCCACGCGTATCTAATATTCGTAAGTGCTTTTTTTTCCTGAGTCTTGTTAAACAGAGCACAGAGAGTATTAGAATTTCAAGAGGCTTTGAGAAGAAAAAAAAAACTAAATTAGAAGCAGCTCAGAATGTACTTGGGATACAAAAAAAAAAAAAAAAAAAATTCCACACAAAACACCAGCCAGTACTTTTCACATATAATCCACTGTTTAGCTCATCAGACCTGTTATATGAAACAGCCTGCAGGTAAGTTCTAGAAAACACTTCAGCCAAGCTTATTGCGATCAGTTTCCAGCTGGTAAATCATAGAAACCATGACCCGAGTCTCATTAAAGGAAGAAAAATGGGACTCTTAAAAATGGTTAAGCATGAGATTTGTTCATGTTTTTGGGTAATATACAGCGGGGTCCAAAAGTCCACACTGAAAATGAGACTAAAAATCTTATTTAAAGTTAAACATTTAAAACAAATATCATGAAGTAAAGAAATATTTGAGAGTCGGCACTATATCTAGGCCACTAACCAAATTGTTATATACGTCACTATTTGTAATGAACAGATTGCATTTTCACCAGTGGTCTTTTGGATCTCAGTGTATTGTATATTACAAAATGGGTAGTTACAGCTCTGGTATCTGATTGGACAATTCATTGTTTAAAGGGTACATAACACACAGTTACTGCCAATTTCATGTTAATCTTGAGTACCTACAGAGTAGTATTGCATCCTTCATATCTCCGAAGAGTGTTTAGTTTTATCATATTTATAAAAGACAGATACGCTGTTCCGATTCTTTCCGAAAACAGCCGAACTCGTGGAGGCGTGCAGTGGGCGGAGCTAAAGAGTCATGCGCATGCACACACACACACACACAATACATCGTGGCATTATCCCTGGATAACTTTCGATTCACTATACGTTTGTGTTTACATTATATGCACTTGCGCGCCGATTGCCAACAAAACACAGACATTTGATGCAGTTTCACTCACCGCCTGCGCTTCAGACTCATGACCGGGAACAAACAAACACACCTGCAGAACTCCACTGCTGCTCTGGAAAAACAAACTGCATCCACTGTTTCCTTAATGCTGGGTTATTTGGGAAGCTGAACAAGGTTATCTTTCCCTCACAACCAAAAATACACTTCTTTAGTGACATTGTTGATTTCGTGGTCTAAAAACAAAATGACAGCTGCCGACGGCTCCCGTAACCCGAACGAACCTCGTTGATGGGTGCGCTCTTGCTCTCGCTCTGGTTGATGTGCGCACGCGCTCATCCGGGAGAAGTGCCCATATAAGCAATTCCGTCCTCGAAAAAAACGTTCAGAAACTTGTTCGAATCCTGAAGGCGTGTATTTGGCACAGAAATACTCCCGTAATACGTCCAGCTCGTTTTTTGAAAGTTTGGCCATGTTTAGCACGAGAATCCAACTCTTTAACAGTGTAAATAAGTCAGGATGATAAGAACTATAACTTTGAAGTATTAATAATTGTTCTAATTCTATGAAAATAAGGAAATCCACACCACAGCTATTGGGAATCACTTTCAATTAACTTTTTTTCCATTAACAATAAAAACATTGACAGCCAATCGCAATTTACCTGACTTTAAAGAGCTTGAGCATTTAAATCAGCAGATGACAACTGCAGTGTGCTTACAAGAAACTGTGTTATCGTCTGTTGGTGTGGATGTTAATATAATTATCGTTATAATTATTGTTCTTGGAGTGATCAGGCCTTATATCTTTAAATGGTTAGTTCACCCAATTGGGCGGTTTTGAATTTGATTGTGCGGGTAAAAATGGGATTGGGCGGGTGGACAAAGTTTGGGCTGGTTTGGGGTCAGTTTGGCGGTTTCAAACATCTGCATTTTATAGTCTAATTGGTTAAACAAAACTCAAGTGTGCATGTACTGCATAAAATCAGTCATCATGACAGGCCCACGCAGAGTCAGCTGGCTGGTGTTCATGACGAGCACATCAACCAATCAGCGATCAGCAAAGCAGACGTGCTCATTCAGTACATGACAGGTTTTTTAGCACGATAACTTGTAGCTGTATATTCAAGTAATCGCTATGCCAAAGTGGCATAAATATACAGTAAGTTGTATCTACAATAAAGAGTGGGAGAGTGATCCAACTCTCAAAACATGGATTACACCTGTGACTCGAAGACTCTTTATAAATATAACCAACTCTGAGAGCTCAGTTGAATGATTTGAATTGAAATCGAATATGGGACTATGACTCCTGTCCATCATCATGTGAACACTGATCAGGACATCTGCAACTTTTAACCCATCTAGACTGCGCTCTATTTGTCCCTGACAGCTGCTGAAAGAGGTTTGAATCAACAATTAATCAGTTTTGACTGTGCTAAGTGCGTTATGTTCTATATGTAACTTAATTCATGAAAGACGCAAGTTACTGTAGTTCTCAAAGCGCAACACAAAGGTAAGCGCATTGTCATTTTTTTTGTTTGGTGGATTATCGTACAGTATCAATGAATGGTGCATTTTGGCAGTGGTGTGTGGCTGTGTGCATGTGTGAAATGCCTGCTAATTTCGTTGCTTTTTCCGATCTCTTATATTGGACACTTTTTAGACTTAAATTAGTTTATTCTTACTGTTGACATTAAAAATGATGCACGTGTTTTTCTGAGAGTTAATTTAATTTCTTGATTGCCGTTTTGACAGTTTCCAACTGGACATTTTTGTCATATTTGCTAATTCCATTTAATGTATTCCCTGTTTTGATCCGTTTTCCTGGGAAATTGATTTTTAATTTTTTCTTGTCAACATTATGTTTTAAGGAGATAAAATGGTACTTATCAACCTTGATTGGTATGGCAATTCTATCACATTATTTTGACAGGTTTTTTCTTGAAGTGGACGGGTTTTGGTGAGCTTTTGGGCTGGAAATCGTCGACCCAATCTGGCAACACTGGTCAACAGCGTAAGAGTCTGACACAGGCTAGAAGAAATTGTTGAATAAAGTTGTTATTTTTGTTTGTTTTTTGCACACAAAAGGTATTCTCCTCATTTCATAAAATTAAGGTTGAACCACTGGAGTCACATGGACTATTTTAACGATGTTTTTACTACCTTTCTGGACCTTGAAAGTGTTAATTAAATTGATGTCTATGGACAGGTCTTGCAGGTTTGGAACGAGTAAGGGTGAGTAATTAATGACAGAATTTTTTGGGTGAACTAACCCTTTAAGCAGAAGAATGCCACTTACTAGAGTGCTGAAGGGATGATGTATTTTTGTAGGCGAAAACCCAGAAACGAGTCAGCATTTCAGCACTTCTGGTTTCATCACGCCGAAGTCAATGTGTTTTTTAAATGTGTTTTTGGTTAAATGCCGGAAATACGTAAGGTCTGTGGTGAACACGAGCTCGACATATTCGACAACATAAAATGCATCAGTAATAGTTTTGTGATTTTTTTTTTTTTTTTTTTTTTTTAAGCTTTTACTGGTCTTGATTAAAGCGGTTGCGAACAAGTGTCTAAATGGAACTAAAGAGGTTGTCGGAGACATTAAACATCACCAGCCGAACAGGTAAACTCATCTACTCACTAGTTCGCTTTCTCAGCCTTGTTTGTAATAATGCGCTTGCAAACTATTAACGCAAACTATCCGGATAGTTCAGAACTGTTCTTAAAGTGTTGTTGGAAGCTTAATGATAGTCACATCGAAGCCATGCGACCATGGTGTAGTTCGTTTATAGCCTACGTTTAGCTTTTGACTTCTGGCGATTGTATTTATGCTTCAAAATTTAGTTTCAAAGTTTATTTCTGAAGATTATCACGATGAACAAAACATGTAAGAATCCTAAGCTTTTGTTAGTCACAGACCTTATTTTCTGCAATAATCTAAAAGCCAAAGGAAAAATCCTATTGTGTTTTTGTCGAGGGAACCAGCATGATGCTATCTTCTGGGCTGGTCTACAAAACTACGTCATCCCTGCACCACTGTATTAATTTGGATTTAGGAATTTAGATATGATTTCCCAAAACTGGGTTGAGAGGTTGAGAGGTTGAGAGAGAGAGAGAGAGAGAGAGAGATGAGAGAGAGAGAGAGAGAGAGAGAGAGAGAGAGAGAGAGAGAGAGAGGGAGAGAGAGAAGAGAGAGAGAAGAGAGAGAGAGAGAGAGAGAGGAAGAGAGAGAGAGAGAGAGAGAGAGAGAGAGAAGAGAGAGAAGAGAGAGAGAGAGAGAGACCCAATTAATTAATTTCAGCAAGTGACATTTCTGAAATAAACGTTATTTAACTAGTATTCCATAAATAAAGAACATTTTAATATAACAGAATACACATACTGAACAAATAATACACGTAGTGTAGAAGAATGACATTCTGCAAAGAGGACTAAGCCCTGAATTAGTGTCTGGAGGACTAACCAGTAAAAAGTTTTGCCTTAATAAAATAAATAAAAAAACAATAAAAGTTTACAGAATTTAAGTAGTTAGTATTGCTTTTTTTTTGTCAATGTTGGTGATTATAAGTTATTCATGAAGTCCTTTTATCACTAAGAACCATCCAGGATGTCACATTTTTCATGAAGAATATTTATGACCTTTAAAGGCCCCCAATACACTCGCGGCAAAGTTCTTCTTCGTTCTACGCTTAGGGGTAAAAATAAGTTTGAAATATGAGACCAGCGGTTCACATCCTGACGCTGCCCATGCTACTGAGAGCCACCTTTAGATGAATATGCAAATATATGCTTTTCTCTCTCTCTCTCTCTCTCTCTCAAAAAAAAAAGACAGCTGTGAGAAAATTGGTAGTTAAGCAAGCATCTGATCATAGTAATGTGAAATGTTTGCACAACCTCTGCAAGTGGGCCCTTCAGTAAAGTCACATTACATTTATTTGTATAGCACGTTATAGATTGCTTTAAATCAAGCAGCTTTACAGTATTAAACTTTAAAAAACACTGTCAATGTCTCTTTCAATTAGAATTACAAATTCAATTTCTACAATAATGTGACTCTCCGGTGCATTTATGTTTTTACTTGCGGAAGCATGATCTTGAACAGAAGAAAATGAACCGGAGAAGATCCACGACAAAGCAGGCGGAGTCCTCAGAGCCCACACCTATGTACCTATTACATCATCACTAAGGACCAATGGTTTTGATGGCATCTTTCCGGAAAGCTCGCTTTGGCAAGCTGTTTCAAACTCCCGAAATGAACCTCTTTTTGGACTGATTTTGTTCAAAATGACGTCACACCGTTTGTTCTTTGTTTTCACTTGAAATTTATCAGAGCCTTTAGGCTACGTTCACACTGTCAGTCCAAATCCGATTATTTGCGTATCTGATTGGAAATCTGATCTAAAAATTATTGATGTCCACACTGTGTATCGCAACTGTCCATGCAGCTCTTTCGTTTTCTGGGATATCTGCAATTGGTTTCTACGGTAATGACGTTTGCGTTGTAGGCATAAGCTAAAAACAGCAGCAACAACCGCAATATAGAGGGGTTTGCTATACAGATGTTGGTCTTATTTACAATATGACATTGTGCAGCCGCCGCTGCGCTGGACTACTGCGTCTTCTCTGAGGCAGCGCAGAACCATAGGAGACTGGTACCGTGCGGCTTTATTTCGTGCTGTCGTTTCCACCGGTTTCAAAATATGATTGATCATGGCTGATGATTATAGTCTTTTTCTGCTCGACCTGCACTTTGCAACAACACAGCCTTGTTTTCTGTAGCGTCTTTCAGCATGTTGCCTATAACAACGGCAGATGTTTACGCTTTCCGTGGCGTGAGAAAGCCACATAAACCACGCAAAATCCGTTCAGAGGTCAGACTGAAACTGATTTCCAGAAATGCGATTTGAATAGGATTTCAAACCACATATGAATGTAGCTCGAAACAGATTTGTAAAAAAATTTTTGGCCGTTCAGACTTGCTAAATCTGATCGGATTTAGATATGCACAAAAAAAATCAGATTTGGACTGACAGTCTGAACGTAGCCTTAGTATCTTAGCCTGTATCTGTTGAACGCCTTTTTTCTCTTACGTTTCATTTTATTTTTTTGGTTACATTTTACCCAATTTTTGTGAGGATGCTCAGCAATTATTATGTAGTGACTAGGTGCACCTTTTTTTTTCTTCTACAAACAAGATTAAGCCCCATACAAAATTCCTTTTTATGGAACCAAAAAACCCTGTATGCTGTCTATCGGACAGGCTTTTATTCATTTAAAAAAGCCAATTCTCTGTTTCAGCAAGGGCTCCAGATTTGTCTAATCCATGACTGAGACTAGAGAGAAGAGAGAATGAAATCACAGAAAGCAGGATAACTGCTAAAATATGCCCATAACACAAAACAAAAAAGAAATACACAAACACAGAGAGGGTTTGTGTTTTTTTGTAGCTTTTTTTTTTTCATACAGAAAGCCTGGATTCAAATACACAAGTGCTACAAGGAGGAGAAAAAAAAAAATCTCAAATAAACATCACAAGGAAAAATTAAAATAAAAAAAAGTTCCATGAGCATTTCCCCCATTTTTTACACTCCCTCACTGGATTCGTCAATTATTCACCCTGTAAAAGGAGACCAAACCACTGTAAGTCCATCTGAACTCCATCTCCATTTGGGAGCAAGGCTAGCTTGTGGGTCGTCAGTCAAAGTTCATAAAGGTGGCAAGTTCTGTGTTTCAATTTTCCCAATGAACAGAGGACAGTTCTGGGAAAAGCTGTTTGTCGTCACACAGGATTCATAAAGTCACACAGGAATCTACTAAACGCTGATGTCGTCATTACGAAGACACATGCTACCTATTAAAAGTTATTTCGCAATGATAACAGAGTTTGTCCTCTATTCCTTTTGAAAGGAAAAAAAAAAAAAAAAAAGAAAAAAAAAAAAACTCAATCCACAACTGTAAAGGGGAATGTCTACCGGCCAATCTTTTTTTTTGAAGGAGGGATTAAGCAAAGATGGAGAACCGGTTCGCACAGTGAAGGAGAGCACAAGGTAGTGCCAGTGGAAGGAGTTACGTAAAAATTCCAGTCTTAATCCATCTCATGTTTAACTGCCCAACCAAAAGCTCAACCTTGATTCCATCCACCCACGCTCATGAATCCAGTCCAACAGAATCATCTCTCTCTGGAAACAAACGGCCAGACTGGCGCAGAGGATGGCCACATTTTTGGACAGTAATCGACCTGCAGCAGCCTCAACACTCAACACTGAGGAACCCGACAGTGGGGCAGCAACAAACAGGCTCCTCGGCACTGGAGGGGTCTGTCTGGATAACGTGAAGGAAAGGGGCAGGTCAAGAGCTGGTTTTAGGCATCTAAAGGGACAGAGCTTCGGGGGGGGGGGGGGGGGACGTAAATCTAAAGTAGCACCCCCTTTTTGTAGGCAGTTGTCTGTTGAGTGTGTGTGTAGGTGTGTGGGTTAGGGTTAGGTAAGGGGCGGCACTAAGACTGTTTGAGGCGTTTGCGGGGAGGGCCCAGGAAAGGGCACTGGGCGGAAGCCAGGGGAGCGGTATGCCTCGGCAACCAGGTGAGGATGAGACGCCACCATTGACTTCCATCCTGAGGTCTCCATCACATCGGACGCATGGCTGAGAGAAAGAAAGAGAGAGAGAAAGAGAGAAACATTTAAGAACACAACCCTCTTTGCTGAGCTCAGCATCCCGAAGGCACTGACACTGCACTATCACGCACACCAAAAAATGGCCTTTAACGACATTTACCCGGAGTGTGTTTGTGTGTGAGATGCTGACCTCCCCCTAACCCCACTATGCTGTTGCCCCCAAACACTTGGGCATTAATTGCAGCTCTTGCTCGCAGTTTTTGACATTAGGCCTTGCGGGCAGATACCCATACCACTTTACCCAATGCAAAAGGTCAATGTGCGGTCAACCATCCACAAAAAACATGTTACAAACACAAGCTTTCCAAAAATAAAATGGGAAGTAAACAAGATGAGGGTAAAAGCAAAAACAGCTTTTATATGAAAAAGCCTTGTGTTTGTAAATGTGTCAGTGGAAGTGTAGGGAGACAAAAAAAACTATACTATACATCAAGCATTCAGAAGTTCATTTGAAAGCGTTTGCTCAGGATTCATGCATTGCATTGGTGTAATCCAATATTTTTGGGATTCTTTGCCACTTTATAGATGGCAAAAGTAAACAATGGTGATATGAGGCGGGAATGGGAATAGGGCATGTTGCATGACTCAAACCCACATCTTTTGCAAGAGAACAGTCTTTCTTAAGATGCAATGATAATACAATTCTGGCCAATACCTACAAGTTGTTAATTTTTTTTTTACGTTATGGCTAAAATCAACCATTTTAAATGCTGCATTTAGAGAATTTAGAATATTATAATGTACAGAGTGAAAAATAGATATTTAAATTATTATTGTTTTAAGATTAACTTTAAATGAGCTAGATAACAGCAAAGGTAACCTAAATGTAAAAATAGAGGACATGAGAGCATGCACTATTAAATATTCAATATTGAAACCAATAAATTAGAAAAATATCTAAAATCTCCCAATAACTAATATGGTAAAAATATATTGATATACTCCTTATGATATATTGATACATCCTCAATTCTTTTAGTTCTTGCAAATCAGTAAATCAGATGTTAATACATTATTCGCTCCACATGATTCTGTCAACGAGTCATGTGAATGAGTTTGAGACTTTTCAGCTTACCAAATAATTTTTCTTGAAGAAATTTATTTAAAAAAAATATTTAAAAAATATATATTTATAACCTTTTACTCTCTATGTATATATCAAAGAACCAAAACTGTATGCTGTCTGTCGGAAAGGCTTTTATTGATTTTTTTTTTTTTTTTTAAAGAGAGACTCATTTAAATCTCGAACCGAAAAAGAACCAGATCATAAGAGTCATTCATTCTTGAATCGGACTATAGTGGCCATGCTATATGCTTGTAGTTGTGTTTAAAAAGAGGGCAATGGAATAGAAAACATCTTTCATTGTATTGTTTTAAACGTATTCATTTGCAAAATTTCTCTTTCTTTTCCTGAGCAGTGGGGATGCTCCTGCTGGCGGTTCTTGTCCTGTGATGACTGGACAAAGTCTGGCACTGTGGGAAAACTGCTGCACTCTGACACTAAACTCCTACATGCGGCAATAAAACCATTTGAGAAGAGGAAGACAAGCACATAAACCAATAACATAAGCAGCAAACATGAATGCAGGAAAAGAAGGGCAGAGAGGACGAATCATTTTGGGAGGGGGTGCTGGTGTGCATGTTTATTTTCTGTGTTGCCCTTGTTATTGATCTCCCTCTGTCTCTGCTGTTGTTGTGGCGGTGGGTGTTTTGTATAGAGACGGAGAGAGAGAGCTGAAATGAGATGGCCACAGTCCAGTTTCACGCCAGCCAAGTTACTGCCATCCACGAAATGAACTCAAAATTAAACAGTCCAATAAAGCTGCTGCAAAGACAGACTGAACAAGCTAGTTAAAAAAAAAAAAAAAAAAATCTACAATATAGAGCATGAAAGATAATTGTGGAGAGAACAGAGATGGAGATTGACAAAATGGGGACAACAAGCATTTGCTATTCTAAGACTGAAAGGAACTGGTAAATGTATTTATTGTAATTACTTTTATATACATATAATTATTGATTTGATTCAAAATATTTATACTTACATTTATATTATATAGTATACATTTAAAAAATAAACATGAAAATTTTCCATGATAAACATTTAATAATGGTAATATTTCAATGTATTTTTTTTTTTTTAAACTTCATACTGTATTTGCAATACGTGTGTGCGCGCGTGTGTGCATGCGTGTGAAATTTAAAAAAATACACTTAAAGGTGCAGTGTGTAATATTGACAGAAATGCAATATAATATACATAACTGTTATTATTGGTGTATAAAGACCTTACATAATGAACCGTTATGTTTTAATAACCTTAGAATGAGCCATTTCTATCTACACACACCACGGGTCCCCTTACAGTGAAGTCACCATTTTGCAGTCATGTTTCTACAGTAGCCCTAAACGGACAAACTGCTCTACAGAGCGCTAGCTACTCTCTGCTGTCTCAGGCGACGACATCTTTGTCCTGTGTCGGCCACCGTAGCTTCTCGAAATGGAGGGGTGAGCGGTGGGCGGTTGCAATTCGTAACCTTACCACTAGATGGCGCTAAAATTTACACAGTGCACCTTTAAATATAGCCATTAATAAATGTTAATCCATTTTTGGTGGGGAAAACATAGACAGGTTAATTAAAATCTGAACTACTAACTGGAGTAGCACTCACTAGTTGATGAAGTCGACGGCCTGCGTCTTGAGCTGGTCAGCGCTGTGCAGGTCAGCCAAGATCAGAATCTCTGCTGCATTTTCCACAGACAGACTGGTGCACAGAGCGTCCTCACACATCACCTTCAGCCGCTCTAGAGCATACTAAAGACAGAGGCATGCACTTCAATAAAAATCTGTATGCTAGTGTCGGCAAAACAAAGCAGGTAATATATATTAAAATAAATGTGAATGCATGAGTGTGAAGAAATTTTTTTTTGTCATCATGACTTTTAATAAACTTACTTTTAAAGTTCCTCAGATGAGAGGAGGAAATACTGTTTGGCATTAGTGCTGTCAAAAGTACCGACTTCGGTACTGAAAGTTTAAAAATGTGACGCTTTGAGCGCTGTTGAGCGGAATCGTAAACACCTCTGACTGGCCATTGTGCTCACGTGCTCATCAAACATGTCTGTGATTGGCTACAATGATCAGCGCTTCAAAAACATGTTGTTAATATACATCAATGACGCTTTTCACCGAGCGCTTATGCAGTACACACGGGAGCATTTGAAATCACAGACATACCCGATGAGCGCGTGAGCACAATGGCCAATCGGGTGTTTACATTCCAGCTCAACAGCGCTCAAAGTGCCACATTTTAAACATTTCAGTACCGAATTGGTACTGAAGTCTGTACTTTTGACAACACTATTTGGCATATATTTAGCTAAATTTGGTGTTTGTGCGTGCACACTGCACAATACTCGCCTTGTCAGCAGCAGCGAGCAAGTCGTCAGCCATCTTGTCCAGGTTGGGTGCTTTGCCAGTGTAGATGAAGAACATCATCTCTTTAAAGACCTCAGCCTCCACGTCATTTATCTCCACTCGGTTCTAGACAGGAAATCACAGCAGAATCTGGTCAACCTTACAGTCTCAGAGAACATCAGATCAGAAAACCCTCAAGATTCCTGACAGTCTACTGACTGCGCTTTTTAAGTTTTAAGAGCTGACGTAATTGGATCTAAAGCAGTTCAGGGTGTTAAAACTGTTGTAGAAGCATAATGTGTGATTCTGTCAGAGTCTGGCTTTTCCACTTATGAGCTCCTAATGGTGTCCCTTGAGCAGCCTACACCGGACTCACACGACCTCTGACCTCCACCGTAGAGTGCATATGAGCACACCAAAGGACAGAGTGACTCAAAGCAAATTAATATATAGTTCAGAAAGCCTCATTCCGTTTTCGGTTCCTGCCCTGGTCAATGTTCCGGAATGAGTGTTGCGAGTTTCTCTCTTCTGCCCAAGGCTGCCAGGGCAAAAACTCTTTGTCGACTGTCGTGCTGGTAACAAAGGCTTTTCCGTCCCAACCCTGTCCATCACAGCTAAACTAATTAATGCAGCTACTGTTAGGAACTCCACCCCACCCACAGACACATGGCAAGGTCAAATGAAAAAGTTCACTCAAAAGAAACACAGAATTTATTAAAGGCTATTACAGAAAAAAAAAGTCTGTGTAGCCTGAAGGTGCGGCAACAGTCACATTTCAGGCTTTTTTCACACAAAGTTTTACCTCCCTCCCCCTGCAGATTTTGAACTGTGGTACTTTTGTGTCATCAATGTGAGTACCACAATAAAAACTAGTTACAACTTACAAATGTAACTAGGTAAAATTTAAAAGGTGAAGTCACAAAAAAATAGAAAGGTTATGATGTTTTCGATTCTATGACCAAAACTACAAAACAGAGACAGCATTTGTTTTTTTTGATCCATAAGTCAAAGGGGTCTAGTGTTATTTTGGACCTCACTGACTTTCAACATATAAACAAAAACAGTTGAAATATCTTTTGTGTCCACAGAAGAAAGTCAAACAGGATTGAAACTACATGAGGGTGATTAAATGACAACAGAATTTTCACTTTTTTTAAGTGAGCTATACTTTTAACATGATGCTTGCATCTATCTGCATCGCAAGAGGTAAGGAATGCAAGCTTTTCACAGTTTTCAGAGTTTCTAAAACAGCTCCACACCAACCCGACAAGCTCTCTCTGATGAGGCATTTCCTCTTTATTCTCTTTAGATTTGCTCTATTGTAGCATCAATGCCATCAATATTCTACAGATGCCACAGCCAAATCACTGAGCCCCAACCATCATCTAAACCTGACGCATACATGCGGCCACACTCGCTTTTACACGTGCCTATACACAAACTGAGCCCCAGATCCCAACGTTCATCTATTAACCACACACACACACACTCTTAACACTAAACTCAGTCTCACATATTTGCATGGATCCTCACAAAGCTAATAAGCCACACAAGCAAAAGGAGCAACAGGAAATCTCGCTGCTCCACAAACCCCAAAAGCAAGCACATCCTGTCCCAAAAAAACGTGCATGATGAAACTCTGGGAAAGGGAGGATATGGAGAGAACGACAGGAGGAGGGAGGCAGAGGAATACTGGATCAGCAGATGGTGAAACATGGGAATATCATAGATGATGATAAGAGGAAGAGCAGGAAGTGTGTCAGGGGAAGTGTAGAGGTGTAATTTAATATTATGAATTGGCTTTTATTTTTTATATTTATATCAATGTCCTTTTATTTTTATTAGTTTTTTCTTTATTTTTATTTTAGTTTTAGTAATTTTTGTACTTCAACAAACTTTTATTTCAGTCATCTAATTTTTAGGTAATTTTTTTTCGTTTTTCATTTTATTTCAAACAAAAATATTTTTGAATAGTTTAGCTAACACTGCTGCGAATATATAAAATATATTACAACTTTTTTTGTAGTTAATGCATTGAGTTCCTTTTAAGGTGCAAGAATTGGGTTCATTACTGGGATTACATTCACAAATAAACAAAACAATGGCATTAAACACTTCACTAATTGCAAGTGTTAATTTCGACAGCCCTAAAAATAATATACTGTCTTCAGTCCTCATTTAAATAGGCATGTGCAGCCCTCTTGATTTACACAGGCAATCTTTACTGCTGTGATCTATATCAGGCCTAATAAGACTGCCATATTAAAAAGCCACATAAGAAAAATGGCAAATAGTGATTTATGATCGGCTATTGAAAGCAGGAAGACGGTATAATTGAGCAATTCTGTAAATGCGACAGTATTAGACCAAACACACACACGCCTGGACTTAAAAAATAAGTCCTACTGAGAGATCACTAATACACTTACTGGGTTTTTCCTGCATTAACATTTTTTTGGCGGCCGCCAAAGCCTTATTTGATCAGTTATTGTGATTTATGAGTGATGTAGATGACTGCTGCGCTTGTAATAGGACGCATGTAAACTGAGTGACAGAGAGAACGAGCAGAGAGCCCCTCCCCCGCGCGCGCACTCTCTCTGTCTTCAAAATAAGCACCGTCTTAGCTTTCTCATATTTCACATGTTAATCAAAATCAAAAGGTCAGAAGACCGACCCATTCGGACAATTTTTTCCATTGACTCTTCTCTGACCAGCTGACATAAACCATACTTTCAATAAACGGGAAACAAATTCTATCCAGTTATGAATTGTTTTCTGTGTGTTGACAAATCTTTCGCGATGTTTAACAGACGGGATTCGCACACATTGCGTCTGCTAATGTCCGATTCACGACCTAATGACACCTTTGAACCGAATCATTTTAACAACTGGTTAAAACAACTGATCTGTCCAACACTGAACTCACGAATCAGTTTATTCACTTACTCAGAACACAAGTGTGCTTACCCAATTTAGCAAGAGTGGATAGTAAGAATTAGTCTTAATTATCCACAGTATTTCAGCTTATTTATATTGACAATGTGTAGTAAAATAAATAGCCTAAAATCATTTAGTTTAGACTGGAGTGAGGTGAAACCAGAAAGTTGTTTTTAGCTAGCTGATAATTTTATTAAATTGTATATGGCAGAAAATTTGGCTATTTGTTTTTTTTTTTTTTAATGCTACTTTTTAATATTGATATGATTATATACTAAAACAATTATCTGTAAAGTGTGTAAAAAATGAGGAACAAAAAAACAAACAAACATCAAGGTAAGAGATCATACATAATATGAGATATCAAAATAAGATAAGTAAAAATTACAAACTGTTTCTTTGCATTTATTTTAAATGTATTGTCAGTATTGCACTCGCAGATCACGTGGGTAGGGTACTTTTTACTGTGTGTGTGTGAGGGGATGACCATGTCTGTCAGCCACCACCGAAGACCATTTTTGACCCAAACCCTGACTTACTGTATAAACTAGAGAAATGAGACCTCAGGACAACACTTGCATGAAAAACAACTTGAATGTAAATGGTGGCTCTGTGATTGTGACAGTCTAAAAGGACGGGAGTTATCTCACTGCTTTTGAAGTTTAATGAGAGAAAATGGGAAATAGAAGAGAGGGAGCCAAAAAAAAAAAAATACACCCGACTGACCTTTTTACTCTCCTCCATCTCGTGTTCAAACATAGCGCTGAAAACTGGGGAACGTGCTGAGAAAGTAAAAGAGAGAAAGAAAGTTCTATTTAATACACAACACTATGACAACATTTATAATAGAGCAAAACAGCGACAGGCCACTTTTTCAAGCTTTTCTCCCCAATTTATGTTCTCCAAAGGAAATTTCAAAATGTTCTTCGATAAAGACGTCACACCATGAACCAATTCAACAAGCTCTGAGATGAATCACAACATTACACATTCTGAAACTTTGAAAAAGAAAAAAAAAAAAAACTATGAAAAGCTACAATACCATCTACTCTTTTATGAGGAAAAGTTCTGCTTTCATGAAACTTGGCAAATGACGTAATCAATTCAATTTATTTGTATAATGCTTTTTGTCAAATCATAGATCAAGATCACAGATCAAATCATAGTTAAATCAAGAGGGATGGTGAACAGGGATTCTGAAGAAATGTTTCAGTCATCAACATCAAAAACTAAACATGTAACAGTAGTTCTTCAAACAAATTGTGCCTTGGTGCAATTGCTGAACCTTTTGGCGGATTAACCCAGGGAATGGTGGCGGCTCAGACCTTCCTCTCTGTTAAGTCTGGATATGGAGTCAGATCTGTCTAGGGCAACTTTAACTTGTTTAAAAGGAGCGTGTGAAGTCTGGCACATTCTCTCCCTCGCACGCACACACACAAAGTCTAATCACAGCTCAGACACCAGCCGATCAGATCCGTCTCCAAGGCGATTAATGAGCACTACCAGGTACGGCCAGATAACTAGGAATCACGCCTCACCATGAGCGACAGCGGGAGAGTGAGGCTGTGTCTGAAACCTGAAAAACGCTGCACTCACAGACGGTATACTCGGTAGGAAGGTATTCAAATGTTCACCTGGTCGATTTTTGAAGGCAGCACAGATGTATTTGTCGCTGCCTATGATATCCCACAATTCTGTGCGTGTAGCAGTTAGATGAAATTTAATTAAAAAAAAAAAAAAAACTGCTGACTGAGAGCAGTTGAAAACAGCAAAATAGTTTATCCATGTACATTCTCAGCTTACGATTCATTTTTAACAAGATATAAGCATTGTCATTAAATATTCACTTGGTTATCTCTAAAGCTCACATGAATTTGTTCTTCAAATGTAAAACCAGTTTCCATAAAAGGCACCTTCATACTAAAAAGCTGTCTGTTGAGTCACTGACTGACTGGGCAATGAGACAGCTGTCTTATTTTTTGAACACAGCCAGAGAGAATCAGGACAGAGAAAGATCTGAATTTTATTTAGTGACAAGACTTTAACGACATCAGAAATCTACAAATAAACTTGACAATATTTTATATGTAAACTTGTTGTGAATTTGTCATTAAATTGTACTAATGTATACAGTATATTGGTCATCAGCCACCCTGGTCTCTAAATATCTGCATCAGTGTTGTTAACTAAAACAAACTAAAAAAAAATCTTTTCATTCATTGAAATAAAGATGAAAAAAAAAAAAATTTGATTAAAAACTAAAAAAAAAAAAATAAAAAAAAAAAAAAAAAAGGAAAATTAGAAATGTTGCCTCGACAACTAACTAAAATAAAATAAGTTGAAGTACTAAAATGACTAAAACTGAAAAAAAAGATAAATAGAAATGTTAAAAAAATAAAAAACACATAAAATTACTAAAACAAATTAACATGAAAACTAAAAATATAAAAAAGCCAATATGGTAACACTTTAGTATGGGGAACACATTCACTATTAACTACGACTTTTGCCTCAAACTCCTAATTTACTGCTTATTAATAGTTAGTAATGTAGTTTTGTAGCATTTAAGTTTAGGTTTTGGGTAGGATTAAGGGATGTAGGATTAAGCGATGTAGAATATGGTCATGCAGAATAAGGCATTAATATGTGCTTTATAAGAACTAATAAACAGCCAAAATCCTAGTAATATGCATCCTAATAAGCAACTAATTAATAGAAATAATTGAACCCGAAAAAATAATGTGTTACCAAAAGTATTAATAATTATTACCATAGTATATAAATAATACTAAAATAAGACTGATCAGCCAACCCATTTCAGTTGACATCTGTAATAATTTTCTTTAAACTTGTGCATGATTAAATCTCAGCATATGTGAATCTCTTAATAAAGTGTGTGTGTGTGTGAGTGTGTGTGAGTGTGTGAGTGTGTGTGTGAGTGTGAGTGTGTGTGTGAGTGTGAGTGTGAGTGTGTGTGTGTGTGTGCCACATACCTGCTAGAATGGCTTTGTGTGCCTGGAACTCTTGCCCAGCGACACACAGCGAGCAGTCCGTGAATCTGGAATGTTCCCACAGTCCGCCCAGTTCATCTGCCAGCCGGCAGTCAGGGACCTTCACCATGTTCATGGTGTTCTGACCCGAGATATTCACAGAGTCCTGCACCACACTCACCTAAACTCACAAAAACAGAATGCAAAAACAAATCAGTGCTGCACGAGAAGAAAAAGTGTATTTTAGATCTAGCAAATACAATAATACTATCATACTAGAAAGAGGTGCATGCATATCAGCCCGTGTACTGAACGTGTGCATTGTAAAGGTAGTCGAAGACTGGTATATTGACAAGGCCAATTAATCAGCCGATATTTGACCATTTTGAGATGATTGCCATTGGTCTGATTGGCCGATTAATAGAAGTGGTCATTCCTCTTGGCGTCAAAATTGTTAATGGATAGTTCACAGTTTTAAATATTTTTAAGTGCCCATTGACTAAGTAATCAGGAAAAAAAAAAAAAATCAAAAGTCAATTTATTTAAAAAAATTAAAAAAAAAATACTGAGTGCACCTTTACATTGATACATATTATTAAATTGTATATGGATTATATCAGCCATTAGCCACCCTGCTCTCGATAGTGGACGTTAAAAAAAACCCCACACAAAAGTCAATCACTACTTTAAAGGGATAGTTCACCCAAAAATTTAAATTACCCCATGATTTACTCACCCTCAAGCCATCCTAGGTGTATATGACATTCTTCTTTCAGACGAATACAATCAGAGTTATATTAAAAAAAGTCCTGGCTCTTCCAAGATTTATAATGGCAGTGAATGGCAGCCCAAAATTTGAAGCCCCAAAAAAAAAAAAAAAAAGTGCATCTATACATTATAAAAGTAATCCACACGGCTCCGGGGGGCTAATAAAGGCCTTCTGAAGTGAATTGATGGGTTTGTGTAAGAAAAATATCCATATTTAACATGTTATAAAGTAACATATTTAGCTTCCGGCGGACCGCCTTCCATATTCAACTTACGGAAAAAGCGTATTTGGCGCGACGATGGCGTCGGATGTAGTGTAAGCGTTTTGAACTGCGAGAGGCATTACATTTTCTTTGTTGAATACGGAAGGCGGTCCCGTACTGGTATAATGGTACTGCCATTATAATGATTGGATTAGCCAGGACATTTTTTAATATAACTCTGATTGTATTAGTTTGAAAGAAGAATGTCATATACACCTAGGATGGCTTGAGGGTGAGTAAATAATGGGATAATTTTCATTTTTGGGTAAACTATCCCTTTAAGAAACCAGACTCATGGGTACATCATGTGTCATATTTAAGGACAACCATATGACAAAGTAAAGTATAAAACTGATTTCACCTTGACACTGTTATATTAGTATTAAATTATATAATTTGTCAAACTGATCTCGGTACTGGAAGGAAGGAAATAAATAAATAAAACACATACACAGACACACAAACACACAGACTACTTCAAAAGACACAGATTCATACGTTTTGGGTTTATTTTAAAGACACATTTAAGGACATCCATATGTCAGCCAAAATGGTAGATTCTGATTACAGTGGCTCAGGGGGGACACTACAACGACTGTTCAACAAGGGCAGCCGTCTAGTTATCTCTTAATTTACACAAATTGCCTCAATTTGTTACTGGTCTCTGTGTGTAAGTGCGAGTGTGTGTATGTGTGTGTGGCGGGCCACCATGCTGACTTAGCCACCTGTTCCCGCAGACATAAGCAGGTTCATTTATCTCACTCCAGGAGTCTCACACACACACACACACACACACAGAGAAATGCCACAGGTTCTCACACCAAGTTAATTGCCGTATAAGGCACATTTCTTTAATGAGCAAAACTCCTCACAGACAAGCCTCAAGACTGAGGATGTTTCAAAACCTTGTGAGCTGCCTTCCTTTACAACATTTTGGGCATCATAAGACAAGTACTGTAGAGATAACGTTATAAAACTGGAAATTTCTTATTTGCTGCATAATGACATTTAAGCTCAATTTAGCCAATTAAACTAATGCTTAGAGTTGCAGCGTTTGAGCTAAAAATCAGGGATTATGAGCTGACGGGTGAAAGTTACACAAAAGAAGAGTGAAAGGGAGTGAGAATGAGACAGAGCTGGATATAAATGGAGGAGAGTGAGTATGACACACAGGAAGAGGGTAAAAGAGCACCACAAACAGGAAATTAAATGTCAAGGACCCTTGTATGTTCTTAATGGAGGAGCAGGCTTTCCCCTGAAGGAAAACAGGGAAGACAGCAGACGAGAAGGGGAGGGACAAACAAGGAAAGAGGGCGGGAAACTGAGCAAGATGAGGACCCAAAGAAATATAACCATTTTCTGGTAATAATGGTTAAAAATAAATAAATAAATAAATAAATAAATAAATAAAAATTATATATATATATATATATATATATATATATATATATATATACACACACACACACACACCTAAAGGATTATTAGGAACACCTGTTCAATTTCTCAATGCAATTATCTAATCAACCAATCACATGGCAGTTGCTTCAATGCATTTAGGGGTGTGGTCCTGGTCAAGACAATCTCCTGAACTACAAACTGAATGTCAGAATGGGAAAGAAAGGTGATTTAAGCAATTTTGAGCGTGGCATGGTTGTTGGTGCCAGACGGGCCGGTCTGAGTATTTCACAATCTGCTCAGTTACTGGGATTTTCACGCACAACCATTTCTAGAGTTTACAAAGAATGGTGTGAAAAGGGAAAAACATCCAGTACGCGGCAGTCCTGTGGGCGAAAATGCCTTGTTGATGCTAGAGGTCAGAGGAGAATGGGCCGACTGATTCAAGCTGATAGAAGAGCAACTTTGACTGAAATAACCGAGGTATGCAGCAAAGCATTTGTGAAGCCACAACACGCACAACCTTGAGGCGGATGGGCTACAACAGCAGAAGACCCCACCGGGTACCACTCATCTCCACTACAAATAGGAAAAAAAGGCTACAATTTGCACGAGCTCACCAAAATTGGACAGTTGAAGACTGGAAAAATGTTGCCTGGTCTGATGAGTCTCGATTTCTGTTGAGACATTCAGATGGTAGAGTCAGAATTTGGCATAAACAGAATGAGAACATGGATCCATCATGCCTTGTTACCACTGTGCAGGCTGGTGGTGGTGGTGTAATGGTGTGGGGGATGTTTTCTTGGCACACTTTAGGCCCCTTAGTGCCAATTGGGCATCGTTTAAATGCCACGGCCTACCTGAGCATTGTTTCTGACCATGTCCATCCCTTTATGACCACCATGTACCCATCCTCTGATGGCTACTTCCAGCAGGATAATGCACCATGTCACAAAGCTCGAATCATTTCAAATTGGTTTCTTGAACATGACAATGAGTTCACTGTACTAAAATGGCCCCCACAGTCACCAGATCTCAACCCAATAGAGCATCTTTGGGATGTGGTGGAACCTAATAATGGTTCCACCACAGTAGTATGGTAGTATGGTGTTCCTAATAATCCTTTAGGTGAGTGTATGTATATATATATATATATATATATATATATATATATATATATATATATATATATATATATATATATATATATATATATATATATATACACACACACACTCACCTAAAGGATTATTAGGAACACCATATTAATACTGTGTTTGACCCCCTTTCGCCTTCAGAACTGCCTTAATTCTATGTGGCATTGATTCAACAAGGTGCTGAAAGCATTCTTTAGAAATGTTGGCCCATATTGATAGGATAGCATCTTGCAGTTGATGGAGATTTGTGGGATGCACATCCAGGGCACGAAGCTCCCGTTCCACCACATCCCAAAGATGCTCTATTGGGTTGAGATCTGGTGACTGCGGGGGCCATTTTAGTACAGTGAACTCATTGTCATGTTCAAGAAACCAATTTGAAATGATTCGAGCTTTGTGACATGGTGCATTATCCTGCTGGAAGTAGCCATCAGAGGATGGGTACATGGTGGTCATAAAGGGATGGACATGGTCAGAAACAATGCTCAGGTAGGCCGTGGCATTTAAACGATGCCCAATTGGCACTAAGGGGCCTAAAGTGTGCCAAGAAAACATCCCCCACACCATTACACCACCACCACCAGCCTGCACAGTGGTAACAAGGCATGATGGATCCATGTTCTCATTCTGTTTACGCCAAATTCTGACTCTACCATCTGAATGTCTCAACAGAAATCGAGACTCATCAGACCAGGCAACATTTTTCCAGTCTTCAACTGTCCAATTTTGGTGAGCTCGTGCAAATTGTAGCCTCTTTTTCCTATTTGTAGTGGAGATGAGTGGTACCCGGTGGGGTCTTCTGCTGTTGTAGCCCATCCGCCTCAAGGTTGTGCGTGTTGTGGCTTCACAAATGCTTTGCTGCATACCTCGGTTGTAACGAGTGGTTATTTCAGTCAAAGTTACTCTTCTATCAGCTTGAATCAGTCGGCCCATTCTCCTCTGACCTCTAGCATCAAAAAGGCATTTTCGCCCACAGGACTGCCGCATACTGGATACTTTTCACACCATTCTTTGTAAACTCTAGAAATGGTTGTGCGTGAAAATCCCAGTAACTGAGCAGATTGTGAAATACTCAGACCGGCCCGTCTGGCACCAACAACCATGCCACGCTCAAAATTGCTTAAATCACCTTTCTTTCCCATTCTGACATTCAGTTTGGAGTTCAGGAGATTGTCTTGACCAGGACCACACCCCTAAATGCATTGAAGCAACTGCCATGTGATTGGTTGATTAGATAATTGCATTAATGAGAAATTGAACAGGTGTTCCTAATAATCCTTTAGGTGAGTGTATATGGATTACTTTTATAATGTATGGATACACTTTTTTTTTTTTTTTTTTTTTTTTTTTTTTTTGGGCTTCAAATTTTGGGCTGCCATTCACTGCCATTATAAAGCTTGGAAGAGCCAGGACATTTTTTAATATAACTCTGATTGTATTAGTCTGAAAGAAGAATGTCATATACACCTAGGATGGAATGCAGTTAGGCCCTGATCAGACAGAATGCGTTTTTGCAGTGACAGGCGCCTTTTTTTAAATAGTTTTCTGTTGGCAGTGAGCGATTTGCACGCTGTTTAATGCGCCCCGGCGCCTCGCGTTTCTGAAGGAGCGCTCTGAGCGCATGAAGTTGAAAAAAAATCAACTCTGAGCAGAAAAGCGCCCGACGTTATCGCATTTTTTTCTATTGTCCAATCAAATGAATGGAGAGGCGGGCCTTCCGTTGTGGTGACCGCTACCTTGATTAGACTGACAGGACAGCTGATTCGGGGGTTGCCTGGCAACATAAAAAAAACCGCAGCGCGCTGCTCTTTTCTAAATTAAAAAACGTCAACCAAAAAAAGGCAGAACCTGAAAAACATGTTCTGTCTGATCGGGTCCTTAGAATGTTCCTAAAAAAAGATAAAGGCATTGTCTCATATATAGGCCTATATATGATATGATATGATATGATATGATATATTTAATATCACACAAGTAACGAGCGCAATATAACTCGAATGACATTTTTATCCCGAATAGCACGAGTGCAAATGTGATACTGATTTTATACAGTTCAATGAATAAGAAGTTAATATTGTGATTTTACACACAATATTGTCTGTTTGCTCAGTTTTTCCAACGAAAATATTACCTATAAAGCCAGAGCAGAAATGTTGTGCGTCTCCGAGCAACACACAGCAGTACTTCATTTCTGAATGAATCCACGTTTTGAGCTAATCAATCGGTTGAACCAATGATTCAATGGCCCATTCATAAAGAGAGTCATTTACTTCATTCCTGAATGAATCAGCCGTTTGAACGAATCGAATGAATGAATGACTTAATGAATTACTTATTTAGACATTTACATACAGTATATAAACATTAAAAACTATGAATTATAAATTAATAAATAAATGACAGACATAAGGGAGCCAAAATGTTTGTTTTTATGCTCTATACAGATGGCTGTTCAGAAGCACTGCCATAAATGTTCCCATTTTATTAGCTGGCGATTAATGGATCAGTCTCTGTAATTTCAGCATTTTTTGGTTCATTTCAAATTAACATGAAACATCACAGAAAAAGCCTCAAGATAATGTTGTAATGTCATGATATCAAATCGTACTATATCATATCAAATCGTATGGCTTAAGTCTCAACTCTTCATTAAAGTTAAAGCCCATGGAGATGGAGATGAATGGTGAAACACTTCCCAAGGCTGCTGAAAAAGTCACTGGAATTCTGAGTCAATCTATATATGTTTATAAACACAAGACTTTATCTTCAGCCTCAGAAATAGGACATATCAGTACTTTAAAGTCAAGCACATCACTTTAATGAGCAGTGCGAGATGGGCACTAGAGCAGCTCTGTGCTGTCTGGACTCAAGTCTGAGTGAACTGTTTACTGTGTGTGTAAATCTAAACCGAGAAACTAATGAGGGAGGAGGGTGTAAACTAGTGCGTGTACGCTATTCTCCCACTGAATTTGATTAATAAACCTGCAACACACACTCAGACTCACAGAGTTAAACCCATGTGCGGACATTCATCACTCACTCATTAGTGGCACGCAAAACAGAAAGAGGAAGATGAGAAGGGGAAGAAAAAAAAAAAAAAAAAAAAAAAAAAAAAAAAAAAAAAAAAAAAAGGAAGGAAGAATACTGCCAGGTGACTTCCAGCATCTATAAATACAGACTACTAGCATTGCATCAGCCTCATGCTAATGAGCATGTCCAGGTCATAATGAATTCATTGATTAATCAAACCAAGCAGTGAGTAAATTACACACACTTCAATTAGATAATTACCACACGGTATCTTCTCACTTCATCTCTTAATAACAAACACACCTCCACTGCGCACCAATGCAGAAGACATTAAATACAGAATTTCCAGCTACTGGACTCCAAAAACATACTTCTCAGATATAATACAGAAATGCAAATTATTTATCGGTCCTATTTACAAAAGATATCTATTTCAGATAAATGCTGTTCTTTTGAACTTTCTATTCATCAAAGAAATGAACAACACTGACAATAATCAGAAATGTTTCTTGAGCAACAAATCATCATATTAGACTGATTTCTTAAGGATCATGGAGTAATGATGCTGAAAATTTAGCTTTGCCAAAACAGGAATAAATTATATTTTAAAAAAATTCAAATAAAAGAAATATTTTAGAATATTATTATTTTATTATATTATTTAGAATTATATTATTTTAAATTGTAAAAAAAATAATAATAATAACAACAACAACAACAACAACAACTCACAATATTACTGTTTTTGCTGTATTTTGGAACAAATAAATGCAGCCTTGGTGAGCAGAAGACTTGAAGATTGAAAATTGAAGAAATTTAATCACTCTAATATTCTATAGTTTTACATTTGACAAAAAAAAAATCTGGTCTTTAGTAGGTTTTAAAATTAGGTAAAGATGAAGAACAACAACACATGACATATTACACTGTTTCATTATTTATTTAACAAAAATTAGGCCAAAACGGAGAAGCCATGGTTGACAAACTAAATACACCCTTACTGCTTCCATAAGAATTAAGAGGGTAAGTAGCAGTCAGGCACTGCTAACCAAATGCTTTTGATTAATTGATCATCAGCAAGTGTGATCACCTCTATAAAAGCAGACGTTTTGGCAGTTTACTGGTCGGGAGCATTCAGGTGTGTGTTAACACAATGCCAAGGAAGAAAGACATCAACAATGATCTTAGAGAAGCAATTGTGTTGCTGCCCATCAATCTAGGAAGGGTTATAAGGACATTTCTAAACAATTTGAAGTCCATCCTTCTTCAGTGAGGAAGATTACACAAGTGAAAAACATTCAAGACAGTTGCCAATCTTCCCAGGAGTGGACGTCTCAGCAAATTCACCCCAAGGTCAGACAATGCTCAGAGAAACTGCAAAAAATTGGGCCAAAATTGGGCCATGCAACAGGACAATGATTCCAAGAACGCCAGCAAATCTACACCAGAATGGCTAAAAAAGAAAAGAATCAAGGTGTTGCACTGGCCCAGTTAAAA